>CAUYQV010051473.1:0-84814 GCA_963574575.1 Galagoides demidoff | reverse complement strand
GAATGTTTTAAAACTATAACTGAGAAAATGACATGAAGGCTGTGTTGATCAGTTTGATGGAAGTATTTTGGATTGCATGCGAAAACCCCACACTGTACCCCAGAAGTGCATTAATGTACATAGTTACTATTCAATAAAATTTAAAAAAAAAAAAAAAGAATGAAAACTGTGTAACCAGCCGGCCTGGGATTGAATCCTAGATCTACCATTTACGAATGCTGTTGTCTTTAGGCAAAGTTACTTAACCCCGCTGTGCCTCAGTTTCCTCATCTGTCCAATGCAGGTAGTAATGGTAACCTACCTCCTATGGCTGTGAGGTTTAAATCAGTCAATGGCTATAAAATGTTCAGAATGGTGCTGAGTGTCCAGGAAGCAGTCAATGCACGTTAGATAACAGAAGTACTGATTGGATTAGAAAGGATGGGAAGATGGACCTGGAACATCCAGCTCATTCCAAAGGAGCAGAGATTACAAATGTGCCCTACAGGGCTTGTAGCCTTCATACTATGCTTATACAACTTCACTAAAGGTGAAACAACAAAGAGTCAGATGAACCTAAAACTCTGTTTATAAGGTATGGCTTACTCTTTGGAACCTCGTTTTCCTGTTCTTTATTATAATAGATCTATGTTCTGTTCACTAAGTTGTATACTATTCAGTTATTCTTCATTCAAGGACAAGATGGTGATCACAGTGATGCCAAGTTACTCCCATTTACTCAGCCCTTATACCTATGCCTGGCACCATGCTAAGTAACTTAGACATTTCATCTTAATTCACCCTCATATCATTTTTGTTCACATTTTATCTTAAAAACATTGTCTTAGAAGACTTATGTAACTTGACAGGGGTGCACATCTAATGCAGAGCCAAGTCATAACTTGCACAGAGGATGATGTAAGATTATCACCCAATATTTTTATACTCATATCTATTCCCCCCACCTTAACCCGGAAGATGCAATAAAATGAATTAGCTCTAGGGGCCTTAATGGGAGATTAAGCATTTATTTAAGCCCAATTGAACATTCCATAAGTAGACGTAAAGTGGAAGTTATGGTCTTCTTGAACTAAAATTGGCACTGAACTAAATATTAAGCCTGCAGATACTTACAAGAGATACAGTCATAATAATATATTTTGTTCTCATGTTGTTTATGAAAATCTTTTATATTAGCATCTAATTCAAAAGGACTCTTCCCTCTCGGGCTGTACACACCACAGAACCTCACCCTCAAATCTTGTATCTCAGTGACTAATGCTTATATGTCAAGGGAATGTGACCACTCTGTTTTTCCACATTTTTATTAACCTACCTGAATGTCACCTCCTGATGGTATTTCTGTCTAAATATATAATGTACAGCACATACATTTTAGAAGGTAGAAATGAATCCTAGCTATATCCAATCTAGTTTGTGTCCACACCCCACTGATGAAGTCACCCTGGTCACAGCCATCACAAGCTTCCATGGCTAATTCTCAGTCCTCAACATTGTAAATCCTTAGCGGTGATTGATGTGAAGGATCCCTCCATCCTGGAACAGCTTTCTCCCCTCAGCATCTGTGACATTCTTCTGGCTTTCCTCATTTTTCTCTCCTTTGCCTTTCTTTTTTAACCTCCTCTTCCCATTCTTTCCAACTCTAAATGTTGACATGGCCTTGGAGCTACTTTCCTATGACCTTCTCTCTCCCTTAATTACACTCACTCTCTGACTCAAAGAGTCTCCAATATAGCTGCCCTCACAGCCTAACCCCCATATAATCCTGACTATCGAATTTCTATCTCCAGCTCTTTTCTGAATACCCCCTCCCCACAGGAGGGTGTGTGTGTGGGTTCCCTTCCACATCTCCTCAATCTCTAGAGTGGTGGCATCAGTTACTCAGACCTCAAACCCTGGGGTAACACTTGAGTCCTTTGGTAGTCTCATGGCCTGTATGTTAGAGAGTCTGTTTAATACTGAGAAAAATCAGCATAAACTATAAGTATAATGAGACTTTTAAATCATGACATTTAAATCAATGAGACTGAGAAAATCCTTCTAATAGAACATTACTCATTTAGCAAGATTAGATATTTTATATCAGGATTATTAGAAATCGTGTGTACAAATATTTTCTATTCTTAAGTACAGTTTTTCTATGTTATAATAATAAAATTATGAACCCATACTTCCATCTATAAATTACACCAATTACTCAAATTAATATATACTTTAACAACTCAGTTTACTACTGTGTTGAAGAAAAGATTAATCTAGAAATAATTCCACAGTGATTATTAAACATCAGAATTTTCTTATGCAGAATCTTGAGAAAGACAGTTTAGAAGTAATGTTTGGTGTTGTTTCCTCCTTATACATAGTTGTATTAAACACAAGTTCTCATGATTATTCAGGGTAGTCCAGACCTTATTTTAATATAAATACACTTCATGTGACCAAATAAAGATGAGTGTGATGTCAGTATCTAAGTTGTGGGCCCTTTTTATTCTCAAGATTTTATCAATCCACTGGTTAGATAACTGTCAGCAATGCCATATAGTTTTTAAATTTCTCATTATACTTATCTCTCTCTCTCTCTCTCATGAAAAGCCACTAGAGGTATTTTTAGAAAAGCAGGCTGAAGTTAATACCATACTGAATTAATCTTCTGATTTTTTTTCCCTACTGTTTACTATAATTCTTATTCTAATTCCATAGATCCTTAAAGAGAGAGGTTAAACTGTGTTAAAAACATAGCATTTTGAAGGGAACATTTATTTCTGATAGGTAGCAACAGAATGAGGAATTTTTAAAAAGAGAGCATTTGGTGCATAATTACAATATATTAATCAATAATCCTGGCCCCATCTTCCACCAGGACCACTCCCTCCCTCTGGGGCAGTGACACGGGGTCTTCTCCTTCCTTCCTTCTCACCTGATTTGCTCATGCTCAAGTCTAAGAAGCACCCCCAAAACTCCCATGTCAGGTCTTGCCCTGTGAATAAGACAGGATCCCTGCCCTCAGGCAGCTTGAGATAAGCAGGCAGCAACGATAGAGTAGGATAGAAAAATTAGAAGAAACTTTAAGTTTGATGAAAGTGAAAAGGGGGCTAGAAGGAATTCAAACTGAAATACCAGAGAAGGTTTCAAGGAGAGGGACCTTTAGGCTAGATTGTGAAGGATAACCACCATTTTCAGAGACAGAATTAAACGATGGCAGGAAAGCCCTCCAAGAAGAGGAGCTGCATTAGTCAAGTAAATATGAAACAGAAGTGCAGGTCTGAGCTGACTCCTACAGTACAGACAGAGGGAAAGTTTCTTAGAAACATTTGAAACACTTGGGGGAGATAAGCTAGAATGTTAAGACAGGATTATAATATAGAACAATAAATAAATGGAAGAGTAAGGAGTCAGGAATTGGGACACACAGCTGTGGAACAAAATCAACCTTTCCTCTCCTGCTCAGAGCTATATATAATCCCTTGCATCTTTTGTTCAAACAACATTTATTAATTCAACTATTAACTGAATATCTCCTTGTGCCAGGCACTGTTCCAGGGGAGGGGATACTAAATTGATGAAGACACAGTTGCTGACTCCAGGAAGCCTGCACTACAACGTGAGTTTAGACCAGGGGTCTTCAAACTTTTTAAACAGGGGGCCAGTTCACTGTCCCTCAGACCGTTGGAGGGCTGGACTGTGGGCCCCGGGACAAGTTGGCTGCTAAGCAGGACAGGCAGTAGTGGCAAAAACACCCAGCGGGCCGGATAAATGTCCTAGGCAGGCCGCATGTGGCCCGCGGGCTGTAGATTGAGGATGCCTGGTTAGACAAACAACTGGCCACTATGTTGCCAGGTGGTGATGAGCCATGTGAGCAGATGCATGGCCATGGGACATGCGAATTGAGCTTTGAAGTAGAGACAGTAGTTTCTCTAGGATAATAAATGAGGTACTTTTTAAAAAAGATATGCATTTATGTAGTTCTTTTTTTTTTTTTTTTAATGAGGTACATTGTAAAGGATAAACTTCTCATAAGTGGAAGAGGAAAGAGGAATCCCAGACACATAGAAAGGCCCCAAAGGGTCCTTACAAACTGGAGGCTGGGCTCCACGGTAACTCAGGCCTGGAACCCTACCACTCCAGGAGGGTGAGATGGGTGACTGCTTGAGCTCAGGAGTTGGAGACCACCCTGAGCAAGAGTGAGACCCCACCTCTACTAAAAATAAAAAAAATTAGCCAGGCATTGTGGAGGGCACCTATAGTCCAGATACTGGGGAAGCTGGGGCAAGAAGATTGCTTGAACTCAGCAGTTAAAGGTTGCTGTGAGCTATGATAATGCAACAGCACTCTACCCCAGGGTGACAGAGTAAGACTCTGTCTAAAAAAAAAAAAAAAACCCTGCAAACTGGTAGAGGCTGGTTTGGCAGCCTGGAGGGGCAGAAGATTATAGGTCTTGACCACTGTGTTAGGCAGTTAATGCACAGAGAGTTAAATGACAACCACCATGGGATTTTAAGACTGGACCTGGCACAAATTTGTGTGCTAGAGAAATCACTTTCCCAGTAGTGTGAGGGTGGTGGAGGGAATGCAAGGCTCCTGAAATAAGGGCACAAAGTAGGCTCAGGATGGCAGCAATTGGAATGGTGGCTGGTGGAGGGAGGAATAAGAGGAGGATGGACACATAATCAATTCAGAGCTATCCCAGGGACTTGGTGTATATATGTGAGGTGCTGGGCAAGGCAGAATTAAGGTACAAAGTGTTCAGGTAACTCCCAGGGTTCTGATGTGGGTGATCAGAGGAGCCAATATAGAAGGAAGATCATGTTTTTCAATTTGAAAAAAATAACAACAAGCTTCTGTCAGGTGTATATACAGATCTGGAAATTCTAAGAAGAGAGTTGAAGACTTGAGCATCCTTAAAGTGTAAGGTGTAGGTGAGCCCTGCACATCACACAGGCAGAATTTAAGTGAGAAGACCACCAGACTGGGGCCAGGACCCTGGGGAATGTGACATCTTCTTGGCTGACATTAAACCTTTCTTCCTGTACATGCAGGGAACATCAGAGATCCCACTGGTTGATGGGAAGCTGGAGTTTGATCTCAATTTAGGTTCATACAGTCTCATAAGAAATGTTCTCTACCCTTTCTTTGATACCAGGAAAGCAAAAAGCAATCAGTTTCTCCATCAGTGTTGCCTTGAGCAGTCAACAGTACCAACATTAATTCTGTCAAAAACCCAGAAACCCAGGAGTCATCCTAGACTAAACTTCTCTCCCCATATCCAACCTACTATCTGACATAGCTGTTAATGCTGTCTCCATACTATTCATGTTCCTTTCCACAGTTACCTGCGCTATCCCGAACACCTACTTCCCTTATCCATCTTCTGCCCTTATAGTCATAGCGATATTTTTAAAAGACAACTTTGTTCTTCTTGTTCCACCATCTCTTTAGTGGCTTTCCATTATTCTTGAAATAGACCCCAAATCTTAACATGGCCTATTACCTGGTCACTGCTCCCCTCTCCAGCTAAACTTTGCTTCAACATTCCCTTCTGCTGTTCCTTGCTCTTGGCTCAGTGTCTTTTCACGTGCTGGTTCTGTTTCTCTGCCTTTTTATGTGCTGGTTTTTTACGCACAGCCCCTCCCCCCAATAGGACCCAGTCTCCCCTGATAGTTAACGCCTATTTCTTTGTCAGCTCCTCAGCTCAAATACCACTTCACTTTCCCCACCTTATGAAACCAGATCATGTTTCTGTCTTATAGACATTCGTTTTCTGCATTTATCCTTCATAGCATTTATCATGTTTACAAAGATACTGATTATTTGATAAAAAGTGGGAATTATTTACAGATTCAATGTAATTCCCATTAAAACATCAAAGTCAGTTTTTACAGATCCAGAAAGAATAGTTCTATACTTGGTATAGAATCAGAAAATACCTGAATAGCCAATGCAGCCTCATAGAATAAGAACAAATCAGGAGGCATCATTTTTCCAGACTTCATGCTATACTACAGGGCTATAGTAATCAAAACAGCATGGTATAGCATAATAAAAGAGACATAGACTTATGGATCAGAATCAAGAATCCAGATATGAAACCATCATTATATTCCCATCTGATCTTTTGACAAAGCCGACAAAAACATGCATTGGGGAAAACAATCTCTATTCTTTGCTGGGAAAACTGGATAGCCACGTGTAAAAGACTGAAATAGGACCCACACGTCTCACCACCCACAAAACTTCCTTGTGAATAAAAAGACTTAAACCTAATACTTGAAACTTTAAGAATTCTAGAAGAAAATGTTGAAAAATCCCCTATACATATCAGCCCAAATAAATAATTTATGAAGACTACCCCCGAAGCAATCACAGCAACAACAAAATAAAGAAATGGAACCTGATCAAACTAAAACATTTCTGCACAGCCAAGGACACAATCAGTATAGCAAACAGACAACCTACAGAACAGGAGAAAATATTTACATGTTATAACCAATAAAGGGCTGACAACCAGAATCTACGAAGAACTTAAGTAAATCAACAGGAAATGATCAAACAGCCCCATTAAACAGTAGGCAAAAGGAGAAAAATGAAGGAGAATGGCCAACTAGAGGCACCAGAGGCTCCCATCTGCAGAGGGAGAGATACCGCACAGAAATGGACTCAGGGAAGCCCAAGACAGGGAGCTGAGCTAAGAAAGAAGATAAACTAGTGCACATCATCTCTGCTGAGGCAAGCTGTGACTCCACAAAAGAGGATCCAAGAAAACAAATTCCAGGTACAAATCCTATCACCAAGGGGATGAGAGACCCCTCTCCCAAGTGGGAGGCTCGCTGTGGGCTCTCTGAAAGTGAGCAGGGGAAAAAAGACCTCTCATTTTACCCCAGGGGAGAGAGCCGGGCCTCCTCCCTGGGGTAAACACTGGGCCTTCTTCTCCAGGGAGGTCCCACTGTGAGCCTAGGCATCATCCTGCCTGGCATGAAATTGAACAAAAAGCTCCAAAGTACAAGAGTTGGGGAGGATTCGGAGACAAAGGAAGACTCTAACGCTGTTGGTGGGACTGCAAATGTGTATACTCTCCATGGAAAGTAGTACGGAGAAACCTCAAAGAACTAAACACAGACCTACCAATTTATCCAGCAATCTCACTACCAGGTGCTTACTCAAAGGAAAAAATGTTGAATGTTTATAGCAGCACAGATCACAATCACAAAGATGTGAAATAAACCTACGTGCGCCTCCATACACGACTGGATTAATAAAATGTGCTATATGTATACCATGAAATACTACTCAGCCATTAAAAAAGATGGTGACCTAGTTATCTTTTGTAACAACTTGAAAAGAAATGCAGTATTTCACGAATGGGAAAACAAACACCACATGTACTCAATACTAATTTTGAACTACTTGATCAACACTTACGTGCACATCTGTGAGCAAAACTCAATGGAATTCAAGTAGGTGGGAGTAGGGAGGAACGGAAGGGTAAATGCAGACCTTTTGGTGCATCACATACTTTCTGGGTGAAGGGTGCACTTATAACTTTGACTTAACGTACACAAAGGCAAACTACATAACCAACACGTGTATATGCCCAAAATACTCTGATGAGAAACAAAGTAGGAACTATTTGTCCTTAACTCAGCAGTATATGCTCAGTATGAGGCCCCAAGTCTGGCACAAAGTAGGGACACATTAAATACGGCTCCAGAAATAAAAAGAGACAATGAGAACTCATAATAGCAGCCTAATTTTCCTGAAGATTTGCTCTTGCACTCATTTAAAAATTAAATAACTCAATATGTGCATGTATACATATGTATATAAACATACACATACATATATATATTAGAGAGATGGAGTACAAAGTGGAAGGAGAGAGTGAGTGAAAAGTGATGTGACCCAAAGTAAAGTCTTGTTCCTACAACAGATGGTTCCCCAGACTTGCAGCAGCCCACATTTGGCACATGGACGCATAAGAAGGAACCACCCAAGCCAGACTGCCCAGGCAGAGGCAACCGTAATTCCCTCACCTCTCCAAAATCAGAGGACAGTGTGGAAAACTGGGGAAATTTGAATGAGGGCTGTAGTTTTGTGAATTGTTGAACCAACAATAATTTCTTCATTTGGATAATTCTACTAATATCATGTAAGATATTAACATTAGAAAGGTTGGGGAAAGGGCATAAGTGAACTTTCCATAGTACTTCTGCAACTTTTAAATTGTTAAAATATTTCAAAATAGGCTCAGTGCCCATAGCACAGTAGTTAAGGCGCCAGCCACATACACTGAAGCTGGTGGATTCAAACCCAGCCTGTGCCACCTAAACAACAAATACAACTGCAACAAAAAAAACAGCTGGGCGTTGTGGCAGGCACCTGTCGGCCCGGCTACTTGGAAGGCTGAACAAATGCATAAACCCAAGAGTTTGAGGTTGCTGTGAGCTGTGACACTACAGTACTCTACCGAGGGCAACATACTAAGACTCTATCTCAAAAAAACCAACCAACCAAACAAACAAACAAACCCCCCCTCCCCCAAAACCCAGATAATTAAAAAGAAAATTATTTCAAAATAAAATGACTTCTTGAGTGCCACGTCTTTGATGAGATCAGAATATAAGCAATACAGATCTTTCAGGAACTAACTTTTCCCTGTTTTATTTAGTGATACATTTTTTCATTCTTTTCAACAGTTAGTTATTTTCAGTAACATTAATTCTACATATGTTTACAAATATGGTATATTTATGTGTGTCTGTGCATATATACAAGCATTTTCTGCATTCTCTCTCTTTTTTTTAAGTAAATGAACTTATCCATTCTACTACCTTTAAGTTCATGGTTTTTGTACGCACTAGGTATAGAATTATTACTAAAAGTTATACTGAAGCATGGCAGAAAGAAAGGAGGAAAAGAAAAATGTCATTTTAGAAGGTTAATAACAATAATGCTATTATGAGAACTTTATAGGGAAAATTCTGATTATGTCTACAGAGCAATACAGCCTATAGTGTAACTGACATTTATCTAGGGAACAAAGAGCCCACATTCTAGTTTTGACCTGAGATATCCTGAGAAATTGCTTCAATTTTCACTTTATTTTGTCTGTATATACAGCTAATATATTATTTTCGAGTGTTCAGTATATGGTGCATGAAGTTCCTAGTTCTTTATTACATGAACTGAAACGCTCTGAGTTAGTTGTTAGTACAGATTGAGTTGGAGAAATTTCATGAATTGGCAGACATTCTGATTGGCAGTTATTCCATTAGTCCCACCAGTTACACTTTGTAACACCTTTTATTTGGCAAGCTCTGTCAAGATAAGTAGTCAAGAAATTACTTCAAATGCCTCTGCTGCCTCTGGCTGTATTAATTTTGAGATGCCTCATTTAGGCTATAAAAGAAGCAAAGTTAAAGTATGTAATATAGGTGTTTTGTCTTCCCAAATTGGACCTATTACCATTTAGCATTCTTTTAAGGTGTTATAGCTCACTAAGCTGTGCCATTTTTTCTTTGAATAGGACAAAGTTTTATATCATGTGGTTCACAGGCATAATGAAAATGGCATAAACTAGATTCTAAAGGTGATAAGCTACCTCTAAAAATACATAGAGAGCTTTCAGTTCATTTCCAATACAATACTAGAACCCCCCAATCTGGTAATTAAACCTAACTATTGTCTTTAATTATTTTAAATAATGTGTGTAAAAGAAATGGATTTCTATATCTGTGTATAAGAGTGTGTGTGTGTGTATAAACCCTGGTTTGTTTTTCCTTAGGTGGACACCAGATAAATCAAAGGGAATGGTGTCCAAGAGATGATGCAGCACTGAACCACAGGGCAGTCCGATCCATAAGCAGCTGTAGTGGCAGTCCTCTCACTGCCAAGACTGACAGCCAAGATGTCTGGAGAACTTCAAGGCAAAGGACCTGACCTACCAGTGGATACCCAGATACTTTATTTTAGAACTTGGCATCTAAAGGTAAGAGCTGCCAAACACATCAGTCAGTACCCGCAGGGCTAAAGGTACTTGTGGACGCTGGCAAGGAGTTTATGAAACATCACGTGCTAGTCTACCAAGAGGACTGAACAAATAGCCAAGTGCCTGCCACACAAGCATTTCCGAAATGCACCAGGACCCCCACAACTGATCAACATTCCTTATACTAATCACATTCAAATTCACTATTGAATTTGACCCACTTCCGGCCACTGGAATTTCGCTTCCACTATATCATGTAGCATAGGCCAGGGAGGTTTTAAGGGTTTATCCTGCAGAAACACATATTAGCTATTATTATATTCACAAAATAGCCAAATCAAAGTCATTTTGATTATTTTTGATAGGAATCACTGCACATTGTTCTGGCTGCTTATGAAACACTCTACCATTGTGGTTGGAAAAAAAAACAGGAAAGAATTGATTACAATGTATTAGGCACCATTATGTTCAATGGGCCTGCCAATCAATTTCGGTAATATTAAATAAGTCTAACACAACTTCTTTCCTTAAAGAAGACAGCAGTCCAATTGGGTGAGTGTACAGTAATATCTGAAAGGTTAGACAGTAACAAGGTAAGATTAAAAACACTTGGCTTTCCAAAAAGAAGGGTTGTTGCAAGGCAGTAAATAACTAAACAATGAAGAGATAATGGAAATGCTAATTAAGAGGTGAGAGAAGAGAAAAGTCTCTCTGGCTAGAGGTGTGAGATCTGGGCCTGGTCTCCTCTAAGGGAGAACTTGGGCAAGGCTGTGGAGAGGCAGCCGGGTGTGCAGGTAAAGAGAGAACCCCGGACAAAATGTACAGAGGAAGGGTGAGGGGGCATGTGTCCACCTCAGGTGGAAAGGGGGGTTCCAGCAGGAGGGTTAAGAAGGCTGAATGCCTTTGATAATGGCAATAGATGTTTTGGGATCCTTCTCTCTAGCAAGTAAAAGTGGGAGATCTCACTTCAGAGGGATGATGTACAAAACAGCGTCACAGAAGAATTCCTTGGCAATGGGACACACGCTGACTAGAGATAAAGAAGACTGATATCAAGATAATCTTTCCCTTCCTTCCTCCTTCTTCTTTCTTCTCTATTATTTAAGAAAGCAAAGCGTAAATTGTGTATGTTAGATGGAAGGATACAACTGAAAGGGAGAGCCTGAAAATGCTTCAGAGGGAAAAACAGTGACAAATCCAAGGGGCATGGAGTGGGCAGAACCGTGCTCCAGGCCATCTGGCAGTTACACACACACACACCTCTCTGCAAACACTACCATACTCAGAGTTATACTAGACAGTGCAAACAACAGCCTGTGATAGAGGCATCACCATTCTCACTTTGCAAATGAGAAAGGCAAGCTTAGAGAGGTCATTTACCTAATGCAAGGTCACATGTCAGGGCTGAAACTTAGTCTAGGCCTGGCAGACTCCCACATCACACTCTGAAACAATATCCTACTCTGTTTATTTCATGAGCAAAGAAGTGACTCTGTTTTAAAGAATGTTAAGTGGAGATCAGCTAAAACAATAGAGCATGTAGCAAAATTTGGGTATAGTTCTGTTTACCAAACAACAGTGTTGCTTACAGTTATTTATAAATAGTCATAGGTTAGTCTCTTTAAATGACCATCTGATTTGTATATTAATATATTTGTAATACACACATTAGTCTACACGTGATATACTAATAATACATACATATATTTTGTCCTTGCCCTGCTTCTGAACAGGGCTCGTAAAACCTTTGGAATGTCTTAAGTGACTGGCATGTCCTATGTCTTTTGTTATTCAGAATATGCCTCCTCCTTGGAACAGACCTTAGTTTACTATAATGAGATAAAAAGTGGTGGGGGCTCCTTGAATGGGAGTTTCTGGATAGGAACTGGTCCCCAGAGACAGCGTAAGAATTTTCAGCCTTATTCTTCAACTTCTGAGGAGGGGAAAGGGGATAAACAGTGACTTCAATCACCAGTCACTGGTGAGTCAATCCACCATGCCCAAGTAATGGCCCTTTAATAAGGCCCCCTAACTGACAGGATGTGGAGACCTGCCAGGTTGGCAAATGCATCCATGTGCTAGGAGGGTGGAGCACCCAGTGTCAGTGTACAAATAGAACGTCTCCTTCCCACACCTTACCCTACCCATTTCTTCCATTTGGCTACTCCCGAGTTTTATTCTCCATAATAAATTGCTAATAACAAATAAAGCATTTTCCCAAATTGTACAAGAGATTCTTTAGCCAATTATTAAACTTCAATGGGGATTATGGGAATCCTGCAACTTGCAGTTGGCTAGGCAGAAGTGTGGATAGTTTGGGGACTCCATTGGTGACTGCCAGCCAAAATGGTAGCAACCTTGGGGGACCGAGCCCTTCACCTTTCGAGGCTGCGCTAACTCTGCATAGGGAGTGTCAGAAGTGAACTGAATTGGTGGACACCTCACAGGTGTTGGTGAATTGGAGGATTGACTATTATGTGCAAAAATTATCACACAGTGTATTATTCAAATTATTTGTATACTAAGCTTTCATGATACTTTTATTTCCTATTTGGTTTGGGCAAACATGAGAATGCACACAACACTATTACCGCAAGACCATGATTTTTCCGCTTTCTAAATTAAATACTCTACACATATCGTTACCTCATTTTACTGAGTATCTCTGTCACATTTCGGTAATTCTCCCAATATTTAAAACTTTTCATTGTTATTATAATATCTGTTATGGTGATCTGAACCATGCTCGTATAAGATAGTGAAGTTAATTGATAAACCTTGTATATGTTCTAACTACTCCACTTCCCCCATCTCTCTCCCTCTCTTGAGGCCTCACTATTCAGGAGACACAACAGTATTAAAATTAAGCCAATTAATAAACCTACAATGGCCTTTAAGTGTTCCAAGTGAAAGGAAGACATATATCTTCCATTTGAAATCAAAATCTAGACACGATTAAGCTTAGTAAAGAAGGCGCATTGAAAGCCCAGAGAGGCAGAATGGTAGGCTTCTTGCTCTTGTTACCCAAGTTGTCAATGCAAAAATAAAGTTCTTGAAGGAAATTAAAAATGTTAACTCTAGTGAATACACAAATGATAAGAAAGCAAAACGGCGTTATTGCTGATAATGCAGAAAGTTTGAATGGTCTCAATAGATCAAACCAGCTACAACATTCCCTTAAGACAAAGCCTAACCAAAAGCAAAGGCCTAATTCCACACTTTTAAAGGGTATAGGAGGCAAGAAAGCACAGAAGCAAAGTCAGAAATTAGAGAGATTGATTCATGAGGTTTAAGGACCAAAGCCGTCTGTGTAACATAAAAGCACACGGTGAAGTGGTAAATGCTGAAGTAGAAGCTACAGCAAGTTATTCAGAAGACCTAGCTGAGATCACTGGTGGAGGTGGCTACACTGAACAACTAATGTTTGTCATAGAGCGAAAGCAGCTCTCTCTCGAAGATGCTATCTTTTATTTTATTTTATCTTTTAGCTAAAGAGAAGTCAATGCTTGGCTTCAAAGCTTCAAGGGACAGGCTGACTCTCTTGCCAGGGCAAATGCAGCTGGTAACTTTTAAGTTGAAGCAAATGCTCATTTACCATTCTAAAAATTCTAGGGTCTTTAAGAATTGTGCTACATTTACTCTGCCTGTGCTCTATGAATAAAACGATGAACACAGCTCATTTGCTTACCGGACAAGTAACTAAATATTTTACAACTACTGTTGAGACCTACTGTTCAAAAAATGAGATTCCTTTCAAAATATTACTGCTCGTTGGCAATGCGCTTGGTCACTCAAGGGCTCTGATGGACATGTACAAGGAGATTAAGGTTGGTTTCATGCCTGCCAGCACAACATCCAGTCTATAGCTGTTGGGTCAAGTAGTCATTTTGACTTTCAAATCTTACTATTGAAAAATAAGGCTATGTCTGCCATAGACGGTGATTCTTCTGATCTGAGCAAAGTAAACTGAAAACCTTCTGGAAAGGATTCACCAATCTTGATGCCATTCAGAACATGTGTGATTTGTTGGAAGAGACCACAATATTCCAACCCTCATGGATGATTTGGAGTGTTTCAAGAGTTTAGTGGATGAAGGAACTACAGATATGGTGGAAACAGCAAGAGAACTAGAATTAGACGTGGAGTATAAATAGGTGGCTGAATTGCTACAATTCAACCTGAATGGATGAGGAGCTGCTTCTCATGGATGAGCAAACAAAGTGACTTGTTGAGATGGAACCTACTCTTGGTGAAGATGCTATGAACACTGCAGAAAAGACAGCAAAGATTATATAAATTTAGTAAGTAAAGCAGCAGAAGGGTTTGAAAGGACTGACGCCAAATTTGAAAGAAGTTCTACTGCGGGTAAAATGCTATCAAACGTCATTACAAGCCACCAAAAAATCTTTCATGAAAGAAATAGTCAATGAGGCAAATTTCATTGCTGTCTTATTTTTAGAAATTGTCACAGCCACCTCAACCTTCAGCAACCACCATACTGATTAATAGTCATCACTATTAAGGCAAGACCCTCTAGGAGAAAAAAGATTATGACTCACTGAAGGTTAATTGTTTTTAGCAATGAAGTATTTTAGAATGAAAGTATGTAATTTTTTTTAGGTATAATACTATTGCACAATTAATAAATCACAGTATAGAGTAAACATACCTTTCACTTATACTGGGAAACCAAAAGATTCATGTGATTCCCTGTATTGCAATATTTACTTCATTGCAGTGATCTGGAACTGAATCCCCTATATTTCTGTGGTATGCCAGTATTAAAATTTCAGCAACTTTTTTGTTGGAAGTATTCTCCCTTGATCATTGTTATTAGAAAATGTGGATGGATGAATGGCCACAAAACAGAATTAATCCACATTTAAATCTACCAATGTTGATACCCCCTTTTAAATAATCAAGACAAAATGAATTTACAAAAATATGATTAGAATGGTTTGCTTAAATTTGTAGTCCCTGATTAAATACAGATGTTATGCAAAATAGGCTGGGTCTGGAAATTACCCACAAATGCATCTTCATTATTTAGCTTTGTTTTTTCTTTGAAACAAAAGAAAACAAGTGTCTTTACAGAGTTCCTGAGATGTCTGCAGAAATAAGAAGAAATACAATCAAATAGAATAAAAATTTCATATACGTAAAAAACAAGACACAAAGCACAGGTCTATAAAACTGTACATTACCAAACAGTAAAAGAGAAATGTATTAATTTCTTAAAAACAGAGATAAAATTAAAACACAACCAATTGATGTTCTCACTCCTTAATTCCTGCCCTAGAATCTGAGAAAGAAACTATACAATTTACCATTGTATAATAAAATTACAATTGAATATTCAAAAATAATAATTAATGAATCAACACATTTTCTTAGTTTCTGTTGTTTCCCAGGCCCAGTGACAGACACTGGTGACATATAAATGCATACAATATTGCTCCTGCTCTGAAGAACTTTCTGTAGTAAAAAGTTAAAACATCACAGAAGCTTCATAGACGGGGTACATGGGTAAGAGTACAGATCCTGCCTCAGACTGCCTGGGTTCAAAGCCAGGTTTGACCCCTAAAGGTTGTCTGATCAATAGGCGAGAAATCTAATCTTCTAGGCCGGGGTTGGGGAACCTGTGGCCTTTTAGGCCTTTTGACTGAATCCAAATTGTAAAGATCAAATCCTTTTACTTTTACTAATACATTTTCTTGTCATATATATATATTTTTTTTTGGGGGGGAGGGCAGTTTTTTGCTGGGGCCAGGTTTGAACCCGCCACCTGCAGTATATGGGGCTGGTGCCCTACTCCTTTAAGCCACTGGTGCCACCCTATATATTTTTTATTTTAGAAGAAATGAATGCATTTAAAATACCAAAGTATAAAAGAAATTTCAACAAAATATTCCTCCCAGACTGGCCAGCACAGTTAGAACATTAGCAAGCCATAAGGGCTAAAGTGATGGCAGCTGAGCTCATGATTTATTTAGTTTTAAGTTTCCCTGCCCAACTGGCACCACTATCAGACCAGGCTGATTGGCGGGAATTTATAGGAGTCGAGGATACTTGTCTGTTATTAGCTTTTGACAACAGTGCACTGTGTGTCTGAAGTAGAATTTGCAAACAGTTGCACAGCTTCACGGTATTTTTAAATTCTGTGTGCTCAACAGTCCATCATGCCAAAGAAAACCAAGAGAATGCTGAAGGAAGAAAACAGATTATTTTAATGGAGCTTGGGAATTGCACTATTATCTTTTTTCTGCTAAAGATAAGATGATTTGCTTGCTTTGTGTTACTACACTATCAACATTAGAGGAAGTCAATGCTCATAAGCATTACGACACTCATAGGGACCACTGATATTTTAAATTGGAGAGGCATAAAAGGTTATACTGCAGAAATTAAAAGATGAGATGCAAAAGCAAAGACCATTCTTTCACGTAGAAATAAGACCTGGAAATAATGACACTGAAGCAACTTTTAAAGTAGGTCATATGCTCAGCTAAAAAGAGAAGCCATTCAGTGATGTAGAAATTGTGAAGAATGCACTGTCAAAAGTCGTAGCATGCTTAGGCCTCGGTAACATTTCCAAGTACAAACTGCCTCTTTCCAAGAGAACCGTAACTATCAGCAGTACGAACTGGACTTCAACCTAACAGACAACTTCGTGCAATATTTCAAAAGGAAACTATATATTATTCAATAATTTTGGATGAAATCAACTGATAATACTGATTTGGCACAGGCTTTGTATTTCTTTTGGGTCATAACAGAAGATTTTCTTTGCTACAAAGAGTTATTCCTTTGGGCACTCTCATGAACAGAACACAGGAAATAGCAACGTTCAACGACTTTCAAGACAGATGTCAAGAAGTTGGACTGAATTTGGTAAATTTAGTGAGTGTATGTATAGACAGTGCACTTTCCATGACAGGAAAACATGAAGGGTTTGTTGCACAGATTTTAAAAAAGTATTAACACATCCAAATGCTCTCATTTCTTTTCATTGTATCTTGCACCAACAAAATCTCTGTGCTAAAGCTACTATTTTAACACAGTAACTACCATGTGAGTTGTATTTAACTTATGCTAGTTTTGAGCCTGAGGCCTCATGAAACATATAAAACCCATAGGTCTCTTGACCTATGCTAGCCTAATAAAACACAGTGGCCCCATAGGGAAAAAAAAATTTAGTGGGGCAGTCAGGGCATTAAGTAACACTTTGCAACAAGTTGTAAGTATTAACTATATTCATGTAAATACACATGGCATTTTAAGTTTCATAACATGCTAAAGTTGAATGATCAGGTATTCAGTGTGGATTTGCTGCATCATTCTAAAGTGCTTTGGCTATCACAGGGACAGGGATTAGCCAAACTTTTAGCTCTGCGTGAACAGTTAAATTTTACGTAGGACAGAATTGGCAACGTGAACTACTGAAAGATTTCTACAAGAATGCAGCATTACTGTGTGATATCATGTCAAAGCAAAATGACTTGACTGTTTCTTTGCAAGGTAAAACTAAATTTATGTATGGCAAAAAATCTAAGCATTTCCAAAAAAGCTATCTTTTTTCAGAACATTTTTTTCTTTAAAAATAAATTTCAGCTGACCATTTTCCCCAGTTAGCAGAGGTCTCTGATGGACAGGATGATACATGTGAATCATGCAGCTGTGACAGACCTATTAATTGGAGAGTACAATGTCAGGTTCACTGACTTTGAGAATCGTGACATCACACTCAAATTAGGATTTCAGCCTCACCAAGCTGGCATTGCTAAGGTATCTAAAGAACTACAGATGGAAATGATTGAGCTCTCAGTAGATGACATTTTATTTTATTTATTTTTTTTAATAGATGGCCTTTTAAAGTCATGGTTTTATGTTAACAAAGATCCAATTGAAATAGAAGAAAATATGATGGAATCCCCATTCCTTTGGCAAAGTGCCCCCCAAATGCTTTCTTGCTTTTTAACTACTTAATCGTCTACATTCTACCTACCTAGTGGCAAAACAAGACACTTAAGGTCACAAAGGATTGATACTCATCTAGAGATCAAGTGAAACTGTGGTCCTCCATGCTACAACCAAAGATTCAAATGATTCCAATACAAAGACTCAACAAAGTCACTAAAAGGTCAGTGAACTTTAATATTAATAGTTTTCATTTTTTGATATTATGAGGTACATAGTCAAGTTTTACAAATAATGTACATTTTTAAGTATATCTCATTGAGGTCTCTTGAATGCAGATTTATTTAATTACAGTGAAGTTAATGTGGATTTCCAGCACAAACAGGTTCCCCTCCCTGTCCTAGGCTGTGCTTTCTCTATTTTCATCGTGGGGATAATCACAGCCTTGTATTCAGAACAATGCCTGGAGCACAGAGAGTTCTAGACAAATCTCAGCTTGCTGGTCTTGTCATTACCTTCTGGGGTCCTTGTGTCATAGAGGTGATGTTTGCTCATGGATGTCCTAAGTCTCTGTGCCCAACTGTCCCCTGAAGTAAGGGCGATAGCCAGTAAGAGGATTCTCTTTCTCTGGGCGCTGGTATTGACAGACTAACTGCTGAGCAACTACAATAAGGACTATTTCAAACAGCCAGCTCCCAGTTTGCACATAACGAGGCAAATGCACCACGAAGAAATGTTTAAATGCTTAATGCTTAATTTTCAGAATAAAAAGTAACAGAGAATTATAACATGCTGTTAACTAACAAGACAAACTTAAATCACTGTAGCTGTAGTGGACTATATTCTGTAAGAATCCCAGAGTATCCAGTATTTTGGAGATTTGATGTCAAACATACAAATTATCTGCTGATTAGTAAGTAGGACCCAGGGCTTCTGAAATGACTTCAGTTTCTTTTTATTTTGAATCTTTACGTTTTCAAATCTGCTGTGGATTGTGTATCAGATGAGTAGCTGGCAGGGAAGTCAAAAAAGTTCACTCTTTCAATCTAAGCATTAGGATTAAAAAAAGAATTGGAAGAAAAGAAAGTTCACTCTATTGTGTTTGAGGCTCTAATTTGTCAAGCTGCGCCCTAATTGTGGCTTGTGTTTACAAAAGCGTCATCAATCCGGCAAAACAGGACAAGCAGTTGGACTGATTTACTGTACGCTGTGTGCAGAGCAGTGATCAAAGGGCAGGGACCAAAATTCCCCTGCTGTCACCCAAGTATCATCATGCTCCACACAGGCCTGCTCCCCCGCTTGAATAATTCACAACACGCAAAGAGAACTATAGATGGATTAAATTAGGGCTTTTTTAGGTAACACCATGACCAACATAAAGGTTGAAGGGCTTAAAAACACAGAATATTTACACCCATGAAAAAGAATGAAATCCTGTTATTTGAAGCAACATGACTGAACCAGGAAGACATAATGGTAAGTGAAATCAGCCAGGCAGAGTAAGCCAAGCACTACATGCTGTCACTCTTAGGTGGGAGCTAAAAATCTCATCTCGTGGAGGTCAGAGTAGAATGATAGTCACCAGAGGCTGGGAAGGGGGTTTGGGAAGCAGGAAGGGAGGCTGGTTAATGGGTGGCAACATACAGTTAGAGAGAGGGAATAAATTCCAGTGTTTGACAGCACAGTAGGTGACCACAGTTGGCAATAAGTTATTATCTTTCAATACCTACACAGCTAACAGAGATTTAGAATGTTCTCCGCAAAGAAAAGTATTTGAGGGGATGGGTATCCTAAATACTCTGATTTGATCATTACACATGTAGGCATATGTGAAAATATGACATGTACCCCCTATAACTTAAGTGTTATACATTAATACATATTTTTTCAAAAAGAATATTTCTCTCTAGGCCAGGCAGGCACAGTGGCTCATGCCGATAGTCTCAGCACTTTCAGCAGGAATTTGAGGAACGTAGCTAAAGATGATGTCCTGACAAAATGAAAAATAATTAACCGGGCACAGGGGTGTGTGCCAGGGAGGCTAAGGCAGGAAGATCCCTTGAGCCCAGGAGTTCAAGGCTGTACTGCAGTGAGCTATGATCACTCACTTGCACTCTAGCTTGGGCGACCAAAGTGAACCCTTGTCTCTTACAAAAAAGAACATTTCTCTTTTACTAACGTTGATCACTGTGGGTCAGTACATACAATATACACGATGGCCTGTATACTACATATATAGGACCTTTCTACCTTGACCATGAATTAACCTACAAGTGTGCAATTTAGAAATACGTGTATTTGCACAATATTAAATTCAAATCCTGCCAACTTGTTCTTCCTGGTGTCTTTTCTTAAATCTTACCATCTTCATAAACTTAATGTGCTTTGCTTGGTAAAAACCAGACACAGGTCTAACACAGACATGTTCTGATACAGGGTTGTCATGTTAAATTTCTATACGTGTAACTATGCTCATTCCAAACCACTTCCAATCTAATAAGTCCACAGAACACCGCTGAATTTACTCTGAATCCCAATAGCATATATATAAATTTTTTTTTTGGCAGTTTTGGCTGGGGCTGGGCTTGAACCTGCCAACCCCGGTATATGGGGCCGGCACCCTACTCCTTGAGCCACAGGTGCCGCCCTGACAGCATTTTTATACAGACATAAACATTTTTATTTCTGAGAAGAAATGCATGATTCTTTCCTTGGCCTTTAGAATACATGGAATAGGCTTCCTTTTCAATTAAAAGAAGGGGGGAAAGACATCATCTCTGCTGCTTCTTGTACTGCAGTGGGTGGCCTACACTGGTGCCAAGCCCCAGACCAGAAACAGGCCCTTTTCTTGTGTCTTTCCGTGTCCCTGAGCTGCCCGCTGTCCCTGTGCTAGCCCGTGTCCCCATGCCAGCTGGTGCCTCCTCCCCTACCCCAGTAACTCTGACAGACACTTCCTCTTCTCCTCCTCCTCCTTCCCCTGTCCCCACAGCCATTCATTAAGGGACATCATGCTAGTGTCTCCCAAAATTAAATCTTCAGCTCTCATCTTGTCCAAATTCCAATTTTGCATTTCCATCTCCTTATCCACTATGTTCACTTGGATATCCTGCTGTCAATACAAATCCAACACTTTTACCAATCCTCCACTTATGTTTCTTTTTGTAAAATGAGTTTTTTTCAAGGTAACGGATTTCAGAGTCATCTAACTATTGTTGACTTCTCTCTAACCCCTTATAATTAGTCATATTTGCTGATTACTCTCTGAAATGTCCCACCAATCCCTTATTCTCTACTGCTATTGCTCCTCCTCCCCGGCTGTGGCATCAGCTCTGTGACGGTCACTCTCCCACATACAGCACACCAGTAGCTGCCTGCTTCATGCATCCACCTGTGTCCTACCCACTCAGCTGACACAGTACCAACCACAGGGGGAGATACTGGAAGTTGACTCACTCAGCATCCTTTCCTGCCCACCTCCAGCCCCTTTGATGTCCTAAAGAAGGCAGCCTGAAAGCTAAACTCTACATCACCCAGAGTCCCCTGCCACTCAGATTCTGAGTATGAGTTAGCTCCCCCAAGCCAGAGCGAGGCAGATACGAGCCACGTCAGGAGCAGCTCTGCGCAGAGACAAGTCCATTCCAATGCAGGGGAGGGGATTCTGTTCCCATTAGAGATGCAGCTGGTGGCCAGGGAGTGGTAGAGGGGTTTTGCTAGAAAAGCCCTCTGGCTTCTCTATAAGCACATTAACACTTCCTGACTCCCTTTCATCATAAATTGTCATCAGCAACCCTACGCCACTTCTCTCATATGTCACTCCTAGTTCAATAACCATCAAGGGAGTTCCCAATGTCTACAGAATGAACCTTAACTCCTTAAGGTAACATTAAAAACCCTCGTGTTCTGTCCCTAACCTAGGATGTTTCCCATCACCCCTCTCTACACCTGTTTCCTTAGACATCCTTTTTCCAGCATCTTAGGGCTTCAGCTTGTATCATTTCACCCGTTAGAAGTGACTTTCTCTGCCTCTGGCATATAAATCTTAGCTATTTTTCAGATCGCAGAACAAGTCCCACCTCTGCCAAGAGTTCCCCCTTGATCACCTCAGGTGGGAGTGATCTTTCCCTCTCCTCTCCTCTAAACAGATAGGTTATATTACATTGCCAGAGAATGTGTTTCATTTACAGGTTTGTGCTTTTGATCATTTCTTCTCATATAAAATATTAAGTGTTATCTAATCTCCATTCATGAGGAATGTAAATTATAACATCTATAACAAATACACATATACACCTAATACACTGAATATCTAAAACCACTGTGTGACAACATGGTAAACAACCCACCTTATGGATGATGAAACAAATTCTGGGAAGTTATACAGCTCGTCCAAAGTGACATACTTAGCGAGGGCAGGTAGTTCAATCTAAGCCGGATACTCAAGTTGTAAAACTGGCCTCAGTAGACACTTATCTGATTATTGTTTATATAATTAGCAAATAAACTTTTCAAATGAGTATTTGTGGAGTCCTTACTCTTTGCCCTGTTTCTGCTAAGTACTTTACTAGTGTTTTTCATTAAATCTTGATTCCCATAAAATTTAGGTATTTTACTCTTTTGGGTTTTGCTCTTTTACCCAGGCTAGAGTGCAGTGGCATCATCATAGCTCACTGCAACCTCAAACTCCCAAGTTCAAGTGATCCTCCTACCTCAGCCTTCCAAGAAACTAGAACTATAGTGTATTAGGAACTTCATGAAACACTATGGAACTTCAGAGTATTAGGCATATGCCACCATGCCTAGCAAATTTTTCTATTTTTCAAAGAGACAGGGTCTTCCCAGGTTGTCCAGTCTGGTATTGACCTCCTGGCCTTAAGTGATTCTCCCACCTGGCGCTCCCAAAGTGCTGGGATTATAGGAATGAGCCACTTCACCTGGCTGGGTACTTCCCACATTTTAAAGATGAAAAACCAGTAAAGAAACTGCCACATAGAGAAATTAAGTGACTTGCCAAGATGGCAGAGCCAGTTCGGGGATTTGAACCTAAGTATTTGACTGAAGAGCACACATACTAGGCAGGAGAGCAAACACTTCTGTTCTCAAAGATGCAGTGATTCCACTGGGAGCCTATTTAATAAAATGGTTCATGGGAAATACTTTAAGAAAAAAAAGAAAAAGAAAGAAAAGAAAAAGTACACAGAAATTTTATTTCAAGAGCTATTGTGATTACCGTGACAAGTTTAAAATTTGTCGTGTGCCAGAGGTAGAAATAACTAAATGATACCAAGTCTAAAAGGAAGTCAGGAAAAAGAGAGGGCCAGGAAGGGCGCGGGGAGCCTGGGGAAGTGAACTCAACAGGAGAGGGCACGGCAACTGACACGTGAGCCCTCCCACAGGAGTCCACATGTATTTTCCTTAATCACAATAATTGCTAAGTCTCCTTGCTTAGTAAGATACTTTCTTTTAAGTCATGCATGAAACAAAGTTTATTAAGGAACACAAAGATAACCTTACAGAGTAAGAGAGTTGACAAAGCAGGATGTGTCTGCCAGAGACAGTGAGTGGGGCTCCACTGCCAGGGCAAGCAGGCAGGGGCCAAGGTACTCAGGTTTAACCAGTTCTTTGCCTATTTAACGCACTTTTAATATGCAAAATTGTGTGTCCTTCATCTACTGGCTTTCAGAATACATTTCTCCTGTTAAAAGAAACATCACAGAGCCAGCACAGTGGCTCACGCCTGTAATCACCTTGGGAAGCGGAGTAGGAAGGATTACTTGAGGCCAGGAGTTAGAGAACTACAAAAAGTAAAATGAATAAATAAATAAAAATTAGCCAGCGTGGTGGTACACACCTGTAGCCCCAGCTACCAGGAGGATCACTTAAGCCCAACAGTTAGAGGCTCCAGTGAGCTACGACGGTGCCACTGCATGCATTCAGCCTGGGTGACAGGGCAAGACCGTCTCAGAAAAAAAAAAAAAAGAAAGAAAAAAAAAAAGAAAGAAAGAAAAGAAAAAAAGGGTGGGGGAAATAATCATTATAGAAAATTTGCCAAATGCAGATAATATTTTTTTTTTGGAACTCTTAACTAAACTGAATTTAAATCAGTTTCATAGCAGTTGAGCTATAGATTCAGGGAGTTTGAGGAGTTTGCTCTAGCTAGCTCAATCCACGTGGTTCAGCTCTCTCTTTTTTTTTTTTGAGACAGAGCCTCAAGCTGTCCCCCTGGGTAGAGTGCCATGGCATCACAGATTATAGCAACCTCCAACTCCTGGGCTCAAGCGAGTCTCCTTGCCTCTGCTTCCCAAATAGCTGAGACCACAGGCACCTGCCACAACGCCCCGCTATTTTTTGGTTGCAGACGTCATTGTTGTTTGGAGGGCCGGGGCTAGATTTGAACCGGCTAGCTCAGGTGCATGGCTGGCGCCTTACAGCTGCTTGAGCCACAGGCGCTGAGCCTGGTTCATCTCTTCATGAGGGTCTTTGTATTGTTTTTGCTGTTCGGGAAATTAGTGAAGAGATAAAATGCCTATAGAAAACAGCAAGTATACCCCATTTTATTTTGACTTTTATTTTATTTTTTTATTGTTAAATCATAGCTATGTATATTAATGCAATCATGGGGTACAGTGTGTTAGTTTTACACACAATCTGAAATGCTTTCATCAAATGGGTCAACATAGCCTTCAGGGCATTTTCTATACCCCATTTTAAATGCGAGTGTAGACAGATGTGTTTTAGGACCGAATGGTGCAGCTTCACAACATAGGGTGGCTCACAGTGACCGCCACGAGCAGCTCCGTAAAGGACGAGTCTACCCTGGGCACGTAGAAAACACCTCTGTGCTCTCCCATCAGGCACGTCTTGTTTCCTTTGTCTAGATGCCAGCTTTCTTACTCTTTTTCCAAAAAATTTTTGTTCCTTCTATTAAATTGCTCTTCCCAATTTTGCATTTTTGCTGCAGAACATTTCATTTATATATATTAAATTTCAAACAGAGTAACAAGCTAGACAAATGGGACTCCTCTGTAATTAATTTCCTTATAAAGTGTGAAGCTTGAATCTACACTTTTTGCTAATTATGATACAAATAAAAGCCAGACTCCAGTGAAAACTGACGCATTTTCATGCCTTTTTTAGTCTACGGTATACATGTCAAGTTTCAGCAAATTCTGCTGAGTTCATTCTAGGGGAAATCTCACACTTTGTGTACATTTCAAATTAGTTTGTTGCTATTTCTGAAAGCTAATAAGACTGTGCTTTCTTCGAATTGTAACAGAGTCCTTAATAAAACTCAAAACTATTGAGAATGACTTTTCATTTTCTTGCAATGAGTTTGGAGCATATACATTCTTGATAACACATAACAGTTTCATTAATCACATCTTATAAATAAAGGTCTGTAGAGCTTTCCTTTATAACTAGGTATTTTCAATCATGGTCTTGGTGTGAGGTCATGGTGATGCCCCATGTGTAGACAGTACTTTACAGCCAAAAAACACTTTCCCACATATCATCCAGTTCTCATAAAAGTCCTCCAGTGGGGAGAGGCCTTAATTACTGCATCTAAATTTTTTTTTTTTTTTGAGACAGAGCCTCAAGCTATCCCCCTGGGTAGAGTGCTGTGCCATCACAGCTCACAGCAACCTCCAACTTCCAACTCCTGGGCTCAAGTGAGTCTTCTGCTTCAACCTCCCAAGTAGCTGGGACCACAGGAGCCCACCACAAAGCCTGGCTATTTTTGTTTTTTGGTTGCAGCTGTCATTGTTGTTTGGCGGGCTCAGGCTGGATTCGAACCTGCCACCTTAGGTGTATGTGGCTGGCGCCTTAGCCACTTGAGCCACAGGCGCCGAGCCACCGCATCTGAATTTTGAAAAATGAGCACCCTAAGAATTTCTTGGACTTGTATGTCAACATAGCACCAGTCAGAAAGGAGTAAATGTCAAGTTTAAATAAATGTCATTTCATTTTCTACTACTACCCTGAGAGAATGTGAAGCCAGAAAGCGTATTGGAGATGTCTGGTCCATCCCCACCTTAGCCCTCACCTGACTGAGGACGAACCACACACGATTTACCCCAAGTCTGAGAGAGAAATTCTCGCCATGCGCAGACTAAGAACATCTGTGTTCTTCCAGAGTGTAATGGAAAAAAGAAAAGCTTCAGAGTCAACCAGGGCTAGGTTTGGACGCTACTCGCAAAATGCCCTAACTCTGATCTTGTGGGAGCTTCCTGAGCTTGTTCAACTTTTAGGCTCCTCAGCTCTGAAGTGGGAATATGAATACCTATTTTACGCAGTGGTGGGGATGAAAACAGATAAAGGATGTGGTGTGCCTGGTGCATAATCTCCTCTTAGCACACATTATTTTCTGCCCTTCTTTCCCATTCACTGTTTTTATAAAAGTATCTAACTTTCAAATTTTGTGTCGGACACTAAAAACAATTCAGTAATTCATAGATTTTATTAATAGAACCTATTAATGAAAATAGGTTCTAAATGTGTTTGCTTTTGACTTTGATAAGTAATGCTTAACTTAAAATGATTGCTCAAACTCTTCATGATACGTAGCCCAATTTAAAGTTTTACAATGCAAGTGAAAACCTACACCAGCTTGCTTTGCCCAATACATTGGTTATAAACTTATTTTTCTGCTTCCTTTTTTAAAATTGCACTGGTTTTGACTGGAATACAAGTTAGTCCTTCCATCATAAAGCATTTTTGTGAAGTGATCCATGGTAACATAATTTTGTAGCAATAAAAGCCAATCTCTCTAGAATGGAACTCAAAATCAAGTTACAAGAGGCATATAATTTTATGTTGCATTCTGTCTTTTGAATATAGTGTTGGTACATTGTTCTGGGATCAAAAACTACACAGAAAGCATTCTTAAAATTTTTTCATGAATTCTGGTGCATCTAGGGTCCATTTCACTAAGAATGTGAAGAACTCTCCAGCTAATACTGTTGTTTTCCTCCTCACGGTCTAACGACAAAGAAGGAACAGATAATCCTTCCCTCCCTTTTGCAGACATAGATGCTGAACCTCGCTGACTTTTAAACAGAGCCAGCTCACCATAGAAGCAGAATTCACACTCAGAAAAAAGGATTCCGAGCCCTGGGCTTCCACTAAATCATACTCTCCATGAAAGTCCCTCCTATATATCCAGGCAATAAAAATAACGTAGTATCTTGAACGGAAAATTTTTCTAGTCTGATTTTGACATTGTTGATGAAACGGAGGAACTGCCTTTTGAAAAATATGTTCTGCATTTTAAATCGACTAGAAATAAACTTTAAAAGAATCCATTTTTATCCCTTCCAAGATCCTTTAAAACAGCTTTCACTTTTTTGAGTTTATCTGAAAATTAAGTGGACACAAAATATTATAGAAATTAGAGTAGATAGATGTATCTCACAATTTTTATAAAGCCAGAGTAGAGAGTTTTACTAGATTTTATTAATGTGAGCACATACTCCTGTAGTTTAATAATTTATATTCTCTAACGACATAGTTAAAATTAGACCATTATTACAAAAATAAGTGATACTGTAGCAAAATTTCAATGCAGAATTTTTCACATCTTCTCTTTGAATTGTCATTTTTTTCTGCCACATTAAGTTTTTGGCATTTGAAATAGGTCGAAAAAATTCATTGTGCTCTTTTACGGGTCTATTTTGTGGCTATTCTTCTAGAGTAAAACCTGAGAAATGTGACTTTGAGGCAGGTCTGGATGACACTGGCATCTTGTCTCTACATAGAACTTCATGTTCTGCTCATCTAAATATTAATATTTCCTGACTTTATCCACATAGTCTTATGCTATTTTTCTCTTTACTTTGATTTGTTTGGTTGTTGTTTTTTCAGTTATATCATCCTGGATACATTTATGGAAATTATCATGAAATTTCTCTGGAAATCAGAAAGGGAATGAGTAAAGAACTACAATATTCTATCAGACCACACGTCATAGCGACTGATGAGGAATTATGAGGCTTGTGGACCACAGAGTTCCATCATCAAAATAAGAGTCTAGTTCACTGGCATCATGTGAGAATAAGATTCCTTACCCATGTGATCCAGCAATCCCACTACTGGGTGTCTTCCCACAGGAAAATAAGTCATTCTACAAAATAGAAACTTATACCTGAAGGGTTAGTGCTGCATGATTCACAATGGTAATGATATGGAATCAACTTACATGCCATCAACTGATGAGTGGATGGAGAAAATGTGACCCACTTACACACCATGGAGTACAACTCAGCCATACAGAGGAATGAAATAATGCCTTTTCCAGCAACTTGGATGGAACTGGAGACCATCGCCCTAGGAAAAGTTTCTCAGGAATGAAAAAGCAAATAATACATGTTTTCACTTTTAAATGAGATCTAACCAATGACTATATATTGTTATAAAGTGGTGTAAGAGACATTGAAAACTAAGAAGGGGGGAGGGTGGGGATAAAAACCTGCCTGTGAGCACAACGTACACCACTGCGGCAGTGGCTACACTGAACGCTTTGACTTTAGCTTTACAGAATTCATCCATGTAACTCAAACACTGGTACCCCCAAATCTACTGAAATAAAAACAAATGATTCCTTATAACATGCTACCTTGGTTGGGAGAATGTACTAAACACGGTGAGCCACTGATCCAAATTGGGTATTTTCAAAGGCTTCCTCCCCCCATGTTCATAGACAAATTCATATAATGGGTCGAGCCGGCACAGGGCCAGAGACTTAAACAAGCCCAGATTATGAGGGTCACTCACTACAGCTATGGCACAGACAGCAGCTTCAATGACACCCCCTTTAGTTAGATGCAATTGTATTCTTTCCTTTCATCCACACCAACAACGCACCAATGAGTACACATCTCAGAGGAAAACTGCTAGTCTTAGTAGACTCTTTATAGTAAAATTGTATACAAAATCCCAAAGTACAAACATGATAAAAACAGTATCTAGTTACATAAAATTTACCTTATGAATGAAAAATCATTAATTATACAAAGAACAATGATGTATTTTGCTAAATGCTAAAAAAATCTTTGTGTAACATCAGTGGCAGCATCCAATTTATCTTGTATTTTGTTTCAGTTACAGAGTTCAAAGAAACCTAGATCCACTGAAATTCACAGTTTAAAATTAGGCAAGAATATTTAATAGTTCATCTTGCAATCTCAGAATATTCTTCCATTAGAATAATCTGGATTATCACCACGTGGAGAAGTATTAAAATAATCTAGATTATCAGTGGGTGGAAGAGTACAAGGGAACCTTCTAAGTGCCTGAAGTAGTATATATACTGATCTCTGCAAAGGTCACAGGGGATGCATTCATACGTGAAAATCCACTGAGCTGTACACTTCAGATCTGTGCACTGAACAATGTAAATGTCATAGCTTAATAATAAGACAATGACCCTGAAGCTTGGAAAAAAGTAACAAATTTTTGTTTCAAAGTTAATTAATAAAACAAGTTAATAAACATTTCTAACAAAAGTGTGCAGTCATTATTAGAAACGTTAGAAGATTAGAACCAAAATGACTTCTTATACATGACTGCAGCCGCACAAGCTAAATGTTCGCTTGTTACTGTGTAAGTGACAGCCAGGCTGTGGCGAGGGCACGTGCTGAACACATGTGCCTTACTCTGCCTGACGTTTAATCGAGTCTGGCACATGTGTGCTCCAGTAATGTATTCAACTATGCGATTTTATGTGAGTGGACATCTGCAGACATGAATTTGAAAAGAACTAGTACAAAGTGACAACCTTTCCGGCCAATGGTATATAATAAAGAGAGCATTATCAGGAAGCAGCCACGATTCCCATTTATCAAAGTTTTACTACATTACAGGCATTGTGCTAAGTCCTTGCAGTCACCACCTCAAGAATCACACTTACGGAAGTTTAAACACACGGGCAGAGAGGGTGAGAGTTATTTGCGATCTGCACCCTAATTTGGCGATCTAGTAGTACAAATCAACACACTGGTGGGCAATAGCAACAACAGCAATACTAAACAAATGGGATCGTATGAAACGGAAAAATTTCTGTAGAGCAAAGGAGACAATAACCAGAGCAAATAGACAACCTACTCCATGGGAAAGGATATTTGCATATTTGGAATCTGACAAAAGTCTAATAACCAGGATCTACGCAGAACTTCAATTAATCTACAAGAAAAAAACCAATTCCCCATATTCTTTCTTTGAAGAATACTGTCAGAGTGCAGGGACCATGATGGATTATTTAGATTAACCTGTCTCTTCGTGAGGTTCACCTTTTTAACTGGTCCACAAAATTAAGCAACTATCAACATTAACAAACTGACTGGCTTGTGTGCTCCGTAGGCTGAGCCGCACAGGATGGCGGACCCCGGTCTTACATGAATCATGGGTACATTTGCTTTTTTGTACTCTCTGCCTACGGCTCACGGCCAGCTTATCACTAGTCTGCTCCAGCTCTTTATGACTCATTTCACAATCAACTCAGTTAGCATCTTACAAGCATCCGACTGATTTAAAACAAAGTTTTGATGATTTGGGAAGGGTCAAAATTAGGAAGACACTTGAGACTATCTTGAATCTTATTTTCCCTGTCTGACCCACGCAGGCCTTTCACACTGATTTGTTGGCATGTACTGGATGTTCGATAGACGTGAGCTTCCTCTGTGAAAGAGAGAAGAAATGAATGCAATGCATGAAAAAAATTAAATTCACTAGAAATTTTCTTTGAACACAAATACCCTAGGTATCTTAGAGGACAAAAAATGAAATCACTCTTAGCATGGTAACGATGATATTCTCTACTTGTCCAGGCACCTAGCATGCATGGTGCCTTATCTATGGCAAACGTTCAGTAAGCAGAGAATGAATAAAAGAACGGCATGACCAGCATCAGAAGGGAATTGAGTAAAACAACGCAGTCATTCAGAGTGGTATGATAGGAGTCTCTAGACGAATCAGCAAAGTTCTGATTTTATGACCTTAGCCCTGTGCAATATAAACAAGTAACTATACAGCACCCGAGCAGTTCACAAGCACGGAAATCTTGAAAGCACTTACGAGACTCATTTCTCCAAATGATAAGAAATGGGAAGGTTATGGAGGTATCAAACATTATGGAGACTGCAAACACAAGGGCTGCCACAAAAAGAAAAGCCCCTTGTTTTCTTATCAGGACAAACCAAGGATCAACCTACACTTGGCATGTATAATTTACAAGTATGTATTTATATCTGAAGTTAAAAGATCAAAGGAAAGAATAAGAATTTCAAAGTTCACATGAAGAAAAAAAAAAGAACGATCTTATACTTCGAATTAAAAAGATATACACAGAGGAGGAAGGGATAAAAATGGCTCTGGCATATACTGCACTTTTAATAAGTGTAATTTGAAAAGATAAAACACCGTAATGGATGCCCATGTCAATTTATCCAGATAATTATCAGATAAGGAGGCTTATTTTGTATACACAGACAAAAGTGTATTGTAACTCAAGTGTCTTTTCAAACACAATTATTTGCAGAACTGTCTGAAACATTCTCTTCATCCCAGGAATATCTCTGGTCTGTACAAATGACTGTCATTACTCTGGCTGTCATTCTCATTTTTCTCATCTTCTCTGCATTTTCTCCAAAATCTCAGGATCCTACTCAGTCAGCATTAACAATTCCTTCCTATTAACCTGCTGCATCTTGGCCTATACGTCCTTTCCGTAACTAGATCTATTGTCTCTCTAGTTGATTTTTTTTTTATTCCCCTTAATTGAATAGATTTCTCATTTTTATTTTCCTTGAACCTCAGAGGGATAGGACCCATTTCCCTGGTACTTCTCTAAGTCTCCTCTGTCCTGATTAAATCTTCCTTCACCTGCCTCCTCACTAAACTGAGGCCCTGCCATTCTGTTCCTTTGAATTGAATAAATCCTCTTTTAAAGACTGAAAACTCATGAGAATCCCTTAAAAAGAAAGGCAAAGGTAGCTGAAGATGTAGGGCAAATGCAACTCCTTTACACAGCTGGTGGGAATGTAAAGAGATACAACTACTTTGGAGAAGTCTGTGGTAGTTTTTCTTTTTTTTGGCTGGGGCTGGGTTTGAACCCGCCACCTCTGGCATATGGGACCAGAGCCCTACCCTTTTGAGCCACAGGTACCGCCCTGTTTTTCTTTTTTCATTGTTGGGGATTCACTGAGGGTACAAGAAACCAGGTTACACTGATTGCATTTGTTAATTGTGTCTTGCCTCCTAAAGGTGTGTCACACACTGAGACCCCACCCCCCTCTCTCCTTCCCTCTCTGCTCGTCCCTTCTCCCACCCACCTCCTTCCTTTACTGTCACTGCTCTTCCTCTGCCCCACCTCCCTCCTTCCTCTCACTCTCTACTCTTCCCTTCCCCCAGCCCCCACTGTGTACTAGGTCATTAACTGTCCTCATATGAGAATTGAGTACATAGGATTCATGCTCCTTCATTCTTTCTGATAGTAATTTAGTAAGAATAATGTGTTCCACTTCCATCCAAGTTAATACAAAGGATGTAAAGTCTCCACCTTTTTTAATGGCTGAGTAGTATTCCATGGTATACATATACTATAGCTCGTTAATCCATTCCTGGGTTGATGGACTTTTATGCTGTTTCCACATTTTAGCGATTGTAAATTGAGCTGCGATGAACAGTCTAGTGCAAGTGTCCTTATGATAAAACGATTTTTTTTTTCTTCTGGGTAGATGTCCAGTAATGGGAGTTTAGGATAAAATGGGGGTAGTTTCTTATAAACACACATCTGTCTACCTTTGAACCAACAATTCCCCCCCATACCAATGTGATCTACCTGGTACCTAAGAAAAACATGTCTACATAAGAGTTTCAAACACAAAGTCTTATAATAGTCCCAAACTGAATATAACCCAAATGTCATACATCACAAAGTAGAGGATAAACATATTATGTGATATATATAATTCATATACACACGATTGATATATCACCAGGTATATATCAACTATATATATCATGTAATTCCACAAATGGAGACACTGAACTAATTTGTGGTGACAAGTATCAGAAAGTGACTGGCAGTGAGTTTCCTTGAATGGGACACAGGACAATTTTCTGGGTAATGAAAATGTTTTTTATCTTCAGTGAGGTTACACAACTGTTAAATCCTGTGAGCTGTACCTTTAAAATGAGTGTTTTAATGCATGTAAAGAAATACGCAAAAAATAAAAACAAAATAACCTCAGTAATCATTCATATGCCACTGACTCCCTTTCTGTATTTCCAGTCCTTCCTAACCAGGTCCAGTTTCAGATGTCCAAATACCAGCAGGAGAGCTCCGTCTGGACATTTCCATATTGTACAGAATTTGTAACACGTGCTCCTCTCTGCTACAATATTCAGTTCAAAGGTATGCATAGCCTTCTTTCTTCCTTCACCTTATCCTTTAGGGTCCAGTTATTACCCAAACTAATAATACTTCCTTTAAATACAAATCATAAATCCTTTTGCTTTGAGAGGAGGAAGGGAAGAGCCCTCTTCATGGGTAGTGGAAAGACTATACCACTCAACACTTATATAACACCAGCTAAGTCGCTTTACTTTCTTGAGTCTTTTTTTTTTCTCGTATATAAAATGAGATAATTGATTCACAGTTATATTGAGAAACACTGTAAGATACCTAAATAAGAATAAATTGATCATTATAAAGCATTACATTTTTAATACGACACTTAAGGTTATTGTTATTGATACTTGTTCAAAAGCCACCGCTGGAATCCTGCCCAGGCCCAGAGCTGCTCCCGTCTCAAATACTTCAATGACTTCCGATACAGTCTTCCTGATTTTTTTGGCATGAGACCAGTCTGTTACTCATTTTCATGACTAATAATGTCACCTTTTAAAAACATTAACATAATATTGATTTTCAAAAAGAAAGATGCAGCAACATTTATGAAACCTCAGATTTGTTTCAAAGCAGCTGCTCACCTGAGCAATACGTAGGGCTAAAAAGCCAAAGCTAAAGATTTAACCAAGGAAATAAATTTTTAAAAATCAGGCTAGTTTGTATATATAAAGGGTTTACATGTTTTTAACCTAATAACTCTTTTCCAATTTTGTTGGCCAATCTTTCATTATGAAACCTTGACTGGTTTGCTGACTTTATTTGGATAATAAACCTCATAAAACATTTTAGTGAAAAGTTAATACTTTAATCCTGCAATGTGACAAAATATTTGCTTTTCCTAAGGAATCTTATTTGCATTCTTCTGTTATATATTAGAAAAAGTTTCTCTGAATGTGCAATTTAAAATTAGTTTTATATTTGCATTAGAAAATGGATACTTTCAAGGGTAAGAATCAACTTTCTGTTCTGTCTCACTTGTGCCAGTGCTTAGGTATCCAAAACAAAGTAGAGAATGGATGCAGAACTGAAGATCAAAACACTGCTGAAAGGTCCTGACATTTCAGCTCAAGATTTTCATTTCAATTATCTAGATAACACTTTCAATTTTATATTTTATTTATGCTGTCATTATTTAGCCCATACCTATGAAATTCCAGAAATTAGGGAAACACAATAGCTGATGATGTTTTTTGTCATCCTGTACACCATAAGAGGGTAACCAATGCTCTTTTGGGAATTTACATACTGAACATGGCTGCCTCAAAGATTCCGCTTATTCCAATGGAATGAGCCTTTTATCAAGCTCTGCCCTTTAGTGATAGCACTCATATTTGGCAGAACAAAGTAACATTTCTGAGAGCATAAACCCTGGAGATGAGAACTTATATTATGAAATCAAGACAGAAAAAGTGTATCTTTTATTACTGATTTTTAAAAAATACACCGTTTCAGTCTGGGGAGAATAACTTATGAGCAGCAGCAGAACAATCTAGAAATTTTATAAAGGAAAATGGCTAAGCTTGGCCAAAATTTAATGAGAAAAATGGGTAGATCTGCGTAAATTGTTTCTATGACAAAAACTTCTTTGCTGAAATATTAGTACACTAACCATCCATTATCTAAAGACCCCCCATCTCTAAGGGAAGAATGTATTTTTCCCACTATACTAATGTTGGGGTTGGTTGTGTGATTTCATTCACATAACAAAGATCCAGAAATTCACCTAGAAATATTAGTTGATTTAGTCTAATATTAAAAATTAGGTTCAGATACATATTACTCAGAGGACGGTACAAAAGCCCAGACTTCACCACTATATAATATAAACATATGCCAGAACTGAAATTGTACCCCCTAGTTATATCAAAAAAATTAGGTTAATAAAAATGAGCATTTTACCTAAGAAAACCTAAATACTTTTAAATTTAAGTTAAAGCATTAAATTAGAGCATCAGTTTTTATCCAGGGTGTCCATAAAGTTCATGTACAATGTAATGATTTTAAAAATGCACTTGAACTTTACGGCCACCCTGTATAGTAGGTTTACTTTTTCATAAGTAGGGATAAAATAACACACTAATGACATTGCAAGTAGTTTTAGGGATAAAATAACACACTAATGACATCGCAAGTAGTTTTAAAACTAAACATTGGCAGACTTATAAGTTTGGAATTCCTTTCCCCATACTAGTCATTTTGTAGAATAATCAGGAATTTCATAGCATTTTTACTGTGCTAACTGCATATGGTTTGGGATTTAATATTCAGGATAAGCCATGACGCATGATGTATTAGATTTCAACTGGCTGACCACTGTTGTCTATGTGATTGTAAAAGTGCATGGCAAATTATCAATGGAGATGACCATGTGAAGTATCAACCTGCTAAATGCATTCTAATCCAGCCTATTGTTTCCCCTCTCCATCAGATTTTTCTATACTACAACAGGCTATCCCTGAAAATGTATCTTTCAAATATTTTTACTTTCATCTGATGTACATAAATTAATGTATTCGATGAGATGGAAGTGTGTGGGACAGTGATATAAAGCAACGAAAAATTGTGGTACAATGGCTATAACTTCTGGAAAGGAACCAGGAGAGAGAATATATAGGCCAGAGTTTGACTGGAAAGAGAGGGGCCTATATCCTGGTGAACTGGGTTAATTTCAAAGATATTACCGTATGGTTTTCTATCACATTTATTTTTACTAACTATGTTAATAAATGAAATAGTGATGAATTGTTCTGGGAAGCTGTAGTGAAATGTATTAATATTTCAATGTTATCTGTCAACACACATCAAAAATGTTATGAGGAATGACTACCTCCACTCACTGGCTTCACTCATTAGAAACATATCTATGAGAAATATAAATGACAGACATAAATCTGCAGTGTGGTTATAGGCATAACAGAAAGAAAGAAAAAAGCTACATGAAGATCTTACAGGGAGAATATGTTGAAAGAAAGTTAATATTTGCAATCACTTTGGAGCAGACTGTAATGACCACATGAAATACCACTGTATTTGCAATTGGGAATTCTTTGAAATTAGTAACACCGCCTAAATTTTAAACATAATTTAAAAGTAGGAAAAATAAATAGCCACTGTCAATTAAAAGCATCTCTCCTTCGTATCTGTGGCGTCATTTTAGAATCCTGCACCTAGAAATCACAAATCTTTGTCTTAAACAAGTATGATTTCTGTTATTTTTAAACTGATCACCATGAAGAAATACACTCACACTAGAATGAGGCATGGCAGTTTAAAAAATAAATCAACATTCTGTTAATGCGATAATTTCCAAGGGTTTAGGTAGGCTAAAAAACGAGAGTCTATTTATATTTACACTCTATCAGATGATGTTCAATTCATTCGGGAGGGGTCAAATTGATTGTTTAACATTATGCATAGAATATAAAATGCCAACCACGGAGAGACATAAATTGCTCTCATAAAAAGCCACATCTTATAGTAGATCTCGGATAAATCTTCTAATGATCAAAAAGATTCATGTAGAAAAAACTCCCAGGATAAATTCTCACTTGGAACTGAAGTTGCATCATTTTTAGGGAGAAGAGTACTTAAGGACAGCTAGAAGATAAAATAGTAACATAGACAAACTTGCCAGTATAATAGATACGTTTGACCCCTCGGGGGATATAATATGCATGGGGAAAGAGAGGAGTAAGATATGCTTGATAAAATTATTTTGAAACAATAAACTGACACACACACACTAACTGTTATAACCAACAATAACATCCAGATTAATATGCACATTTTGTTGTTTTTTATTATTTGGCAAAAAAATTAAATATGTCCTAGAAGAAATGCCTAACCAGGCACTGTGCCAGCTCTGTAAACAGAAAGCAAGCTAGGACATGGTATCTGCCCTATGAATAGCTCAACATATTGGGGAGTCTTAGATATGTTTTATGGCACGTGTGTGTGTATGTTATATATATGCTTTGTTCCACAAGCTCCTATGTTCAACTGTGGAGATCATGGACACTCTCATAGCTCTATTCCTATCCACAATGATGGGATGTCCAGGGCTCGACCTGCACAACCATACCCAGCTTCCTTGAGGATGGTTATCTGTAAGGCACAAGTTCATCAGGCTATTTCTACTTGAAACCCATTAGCGGGTCACCACTGTCTATAGAATCAATTCATCTTTCTGCATCAGCTCCCTACCTGCCTCTCCAAACAGCTTCATCTTCCATCTTTCTCCCTTACTTCTTAAGCACCAGCCGCTGTGAATTTACACGCCTCTCCCGCACCCAGTGCCCTTATCTGTTCCAGCTGGAGTTATCTGTTCTCTGCATGCTTTTACCCCACTAGACTTTAATTCATCTCATAAAGTCTGACTCTGAGCCCCTGTGGTCATAACTCTAAGTCATTCACTCTGCATCCCGAACGTGTAACCAAGAGTTGAAAAAAATGAAATCAATGACCCTCTGAAAGAATATAAGACTTAACTTGGCAATTTGTGAAACAATTCAAGAATTCAATGAGCAAACTCCATTATACTTTTCTTATTTAAAAATAGACCAACACCTTCCTCCAAAGCAGATAAAAGAGACTAGGTAGGGGCATACGGTCTTCATCTTGTTCTTAAATATCTAGTGACTGAGTGGCTAAGTGATCACCATTTTTAATTTTTTATGGCTTAGAAGATCACAGGGTGATAATGGCCAAGCATACACTTTAGATTTCTATGTGATCATTCAGAGCTTTTTCTGACCTCCTTAAAAAAAAAAAAAAGAGCTCTCTAGCAGCATTTATCTCCCCTGGCAAGGGTAAATGCCTCCCTGATCTGCCATCAGCAGCGCCACCCCGGGGTATCACAGTTAGTCACTACTAGAGAGCTAGACTTTCATCTAATGTTCTGAGTCAAATGGTATTTCTGTGATAGTACCTGAAGTGGGGATGTGAAGATGTCCCAAACTCATCAGGATTATTAAATGCAAACATGGCATCTTTTAATGTGCCAGGAAATTGAGAAGCATCTTAAGAGGAAAATGAAATAATTTAATACTTGGAGTTTAGAGACAAAATACATGAGCCCTCTCTGGCTTTTTCTAATAGCACAATCAATTCAGTTGAGTTTATTCTAACTAGCAGAGAAGAGACATGGTCCAAACATTCTCAAACCTTTCAGTCACGGAGGGCAAAAGATGATGACACAGTGGCCCTTCCAACACTCAGACGGCTTTTCCTTTTATAGACTGTCAGCAGCAATTCTCAAAGGGGTGTTTACTTGGGGGCTTGGGAATGTCAGTATAAATATAAGCACACACTAAAACATACCTAAAACCATATTTCCCCAGCGATTATCTCTTTAAATAAGGGTACCCGTAGAGTTTAGTTAAATAGCACTGTCATCATTTGCATTTTACGCCCTCACATTCCAGTGTAATGTTGTGATTTATAGAAGATGGATTTTTGTATTTCTGAGAATGTTTTTGATAGAATTACTTCTCCCTAAACCACATTCTTGCTAAAGTAACAATGAGTGTAAAGATTAGAAGTAAATCTCAATGAATATCAAGCTAGGTGGAGAGGAGAGGAGGGGATTCATTCCTCTTTGATACAGCACACACTATATGGCTGAACTTTGACTCAATCTATGTAAAACTAAGTATGGAAACAAAACGTGTACTCCCAATATTCTGAAATTAAAAAAACTATTAGAAAACCTATTTCTCAAAAGTTGTATGCTGAGTTCAAAGGCCAAAAATCCTTGCAAATTTGAGATGGTTACAGCATAACATTAAAAAGCCACAACATAAAAAAGCCCCAGAAATATAAGTTCCCCTTCCTAAATGAATGTAGGTTTGCAGTGAAAGAAACTTGGGTTTGAATATATGAACTCAATGAATTACTAGCTATGGGACCTCCGGGGATATAATAAACTTCTACTGGCCTCTGCTTCTTTGTCTGTTGGGTAAAAACAGTATCATGAGGCCAATTAAATGAAAACTGTAAGAGTTTTCCTGGAATCTGCCAAAAAGGAGGCTCTCAGTACCAGTCATATTTTCCCTTTCTTTCTCATCTCTTCTACTGTCTGCTACTGTAATTTAAAACACACAAACACAGTCATACATGAGATTAAGAGAAACAGGATGGGCATTAACTGCTCAAATTTAGAACAAGAAAAAAACCCACCATATTTCTGACTTTGATTGTAAAAGGCAATTTTCCAAATTAAGAATAACAATGCTTGAATTAGTAACCAGAAATGTCTAAAGCAGGCGTCCTCAAACTACAGCCTGTGGGTCACATACAGCCCACCTAAGTCATTTATCCAGCCTGCTGGGTGTTTTTGCCACTGCTGCCTGCCCTGCTTAGCAGCCAACTCATCCCGGGGCCCGCAGTCTGGCCCTCCAATGGTCTGAGGGACAGTGAACTGGCCCGCTGTTTAAAAAGTTTGAGGACCCCTGGTCTAAGGCAATAGTAAGATACTTAATTGTTCATTCAAAGGGCATTTAAATGAGAAAGTACTAAAGATAAGAGTACAATATCCAGAAATTCACTGGTTATTTTTCATTAAGCCATCTAATAAAAACAGGGGGAAGAAAACAGTGAAGTGTTTTAATTATCTTAAATGTAATTTGACAATAAACCAGTTAAAAAGAGTATTATCTGAACAGGTTCAGATATCAGAGACACCAGTCAAAGCAAAAGTTATTAGCATTATTAATTTCTATAGACTTTGTTTCCCCACTGAGGATTATATCAAAACCAGAGGGAGCAGACCACTCAAACATGGGATGACAGGGACTCACCAATCCTGCAAAGACTAATTCTGGAAAACAGGAACATCCCCTTCTATCTTTACCTGCTTCCCCTACACTTCACCTTACCCTTCTCCACTTCATGCTTACTGAAATCGTTCTATCTATATCTTTATTCCTTAGCTTGTTCTTGGCAGTATAGAAATTCCTCTTTCAGATATTATTATTTATTTTATAACTTGATTCTCCTTCTAGCATTACTAAATGAGTATTACAAATGTTTAAAATAAGAAGAAAAAGGGATCCAGAAATTAGAGGATTAGGGTAACAAGGCCAAACTTTACCTATTAAAAAAAAACCCATTATTTTGTCTAGGATTAGAGTAAATTATGATAATATGCTCTAATCATGTGCCTTTACCTTTCTTCCTCGAAACATTTATTTCATGGTTATGTTCGTCAAGCTGCTGAGGATAACGGTTCTCGCTTTACCATCAGGAAGAAAAAAGAGAAAAAAAAACTAGACTAAAGCAAGATAGCCATTCTAAGGAATGCTGGAATGTAGAAGTTAAACATTGTCTGGTTACCACTGTTTTAAGATCTCAGCAACCCCAGGATTCAGTACCTGCCCTGGCTCAAGTTAATATTTGGTTTGGAGAAACTAAGTTATCTGAACAAGTCAGAGAAAAACTGTATTTTTTAAGTGCTCAAGTGGAAGAATATTACTGGTTAAGAGATTTACAGGCACTCTTAGAAAATGATGTTTTTGAAGCTGGAAGTCCTAAACATTATCTTGTTACCACTTATTGTAAGACTTTGGACAAATCATTTACCTTCTCTGATCCTTAGTATCTTCATTTGTAAAACCAGGATTTAACTTGTATAACCTAACTGTTATAGACTTATACTATTGCACTATTGCTATTACTTCTACCATTAATAATAACACTAATTCCACAATTAAACAAAGCCTTCCATGTGTCAAAACATTGTGACTTATTGTTTATAGCTTGTGTCTATATCAAACTCTCAAAAGTCCTGACAGTTAAGTATCTTAACTCTCCTGTTACACATGAAGAAACATCTCAGAGTGCTTTGGTGAAATACCCTTCCAGAAGTTACATAGATAATAAGAGCTTCAATGTGTATGAGTCCAGATCTTTCTGAGTCCACATTTTATTTTAGATTCATTATATCCTGCTTCCTCTAATATATATAGTGGTCATACACAAATATAAAGATTCTCCATAAAATATATATTATTCATTTTATAGACATTCATGTACACCATAATTTCTGAAATTACATAGCAATGCCCTTTTTTTTATTTTTTATATTTCAAAGCCTAATACACAAAACAGAGTAAGTCCTTAATATTTAGGGAAAAGGAATTAATATGTCGGAGGTAACTAAGATGACTGTTAACGAACAACTGCGTGAACAATAACAGTGGCTACTTACAGCCTCTTCTTCTTCAAGATTTTGTTATTAAAAATCACTCTAGAAGGCAAATACCTTATGGTATCATTTACACGTGGAATCTAAGAATATGCCAAACTCAGAGTTGCCAGAGACTATGTGGGACACGAGAAGATACTGGTCCAAGGGTGGAAACTTCCAGTTACATGAAGAGAAAGTGCTGAGACTCTCACAGACAGCATACTGACTACAGTTGGCAATAATGTATTGTACACCTGAACTTTGCTAAGAGCGATCTTAACCATTTGCACCCAAAAAAGGGTAATTATATGAGGTGATGGATGTGTTAATCAATTTGATTGTGGTAATCATTTCAAAATATATACATGTATCCAATTAGCAGGTGTACCTGAAATATGTACAATTTTATTTATCAAATATACCTCATTTTAATAGAGCTGAGAACAATTCATTCTAGGGGAAAAAATATACATAGACTAGCAAAGCTTCAACTGTAGACACAAAGCTGATGATAACAGTAAAGGAGTTACTTTCGCCAACTTCGTGGCCCAGGTAAGAAGAGAGAGAAAAGATTCCATTTAAAATTGTATATGCTTCCCCTTTTTCAAAGGGTGATAACATCTTCCACATTTAAATCTTTAAGAAAGCTATTCTGTAACTTCCTACCACGACAAGATAATGATACTTGCCGTATTTTATTTCTCCGACATTGTGTGCGAATGTTAATAATCAGATAGTGATATTCAAAATGAACAATGTTTTTTTCAGAGTTAAAGTGAAGGGTGCAGGAAGTATTAGAAAAGATGCACAGAGATCCTCTATCCTATTAAAACCTAAGTTTCTGACTTTTTTAAACACTCCACTCTCGGCCCTAATCTCCTGAAGACCATTTAGCTGGATGGAGAGCTGATGGCACGTGTACCGGTTCAAGCTAGAATGACATGGCTGGGGGACAGGAGAGGCTGCAGTTTCCGTTATCCATTGAACACCTTGGCAATTCTTATTTCATCCTGAGAATATGATACTTACTCTTGTACTGCTCTGGCTATGGAAAGGGCCGTAGATCCAGTTTCATTAACGCTATCTAAGGTCACATTTGGCAGGTCATCATCATCACTGTCACTTTTACTTTGTCTGGGAGATAGGCCTCGGGGGTCCATTTGTGCTGGGAAAAAAAGGCATATATAATGAATTAAAATTAGCACGCAGAAAGTTAACCTTGTCCTGGACCAACATCAAGCACGGATCGTCTCTTCTGTGCATATCGCGCAAATGGAATTCTCTAGACATCACAGGAATTAATGAAAGCTCTGTATGGTAGGCACCGAGTACTCACGGACTCTTTTTTCCATTCTTTGGAATTACAAACCCTACACCGGTTCTCCAGAGTTCCAGGGTATGATTATAGAAAAGAAACTATAAAATCCATGCCATTACCAACTCCTACATGGTCAAAAGCTGATTATGGAGCTCGAGAGCTACTGCTCAGCCTCTGGCTGCTCCTCCTCCTTGCTTCTGCTGCCAGAGTTCTGGCCATTTCCTTGCTCATTAGCACTTTCCCTGGAAGGCAGAGAGCAGGGGGTGCAGGGGATATTATTTGCTTATAGCTCTCAGAATAAGTTAAAAGGAGAACAGGGTTTGCATGAGTAATGCGAAGTTGCAGGTACTTTCTGTACTTGGGTGAATCATTGTCTCGCAGATCATGCCTTCTGTACGTGGAGATCTGAGTGCATGAAAAGGACAGAAGTGGTAGCGTTTTAAATATCTGTCTGGAGATGCTAAAAGTGCTCTTCATTTCCAACCTGATTTCATTTATCAAAAGGCATTTTCAGATAGTAACCTTCTTCTCCTGTGAACGTGCTAAGGCAAGCCATAAGTCAATGTTCTGACCCCGGGGTCAAGACTATCAGATACTTCAAATGAGAGGGCTGTTGTCCACATGTAGAATGTTACCACATTGTTTTCAAAATTAGGTTCCATTTCCACCTACTTTTCCCTATAAACAGCTTTAGCAAACACTGCCCAGAATTTCTATCAGACCCTGCCTCAAGCACAAAATTAGCACATTTTTTTTTTCAATGAAAAGTACCGTGCTTGCTATATAGCTCCATTGTTAAAATAAGCAACTTCAATCCCACCCAGCTCTGACCAGACTGTTGATCATCAAAGTGGACTACTAGGTAACATTTCTAAAACTTCTACCACTTGCAAAGGAAAACAAATGCATGGACAATCATGGTTACAATGACATTTGGGCACATTTAGAATTTCTTTTGTCTCAAATCATTTTTTTGTTACTGTGCATCATGCATTAGGTTGCACTAGATGGAATTGCTGGTATTTCACCTTTTTTTTTTTTTTTGCATACAAATAGGTAACTTTGATGATTGTACCTAATATTTACTAATACAATATGGCTACAACAACTATACCTAGAGTCTGAATGTGTGGCTAACCAGTTTAGAAAGAACTTACATCTGTTGAACACAGTGTATGCTAGGATATTTGGCATACAGTCTGCTGTAAATGTAAATATACCAAAATGTGCTTTGCATAATGGAAGTATCTGGTAACTATTGGTTGAATTAAAGAGAAAATAACTCAAATAATCTGAAGGCAGCCTATCCTCAACTGAGGTCAAATTTGCCCCCAAGGGACACTTAGTGATATCTGGGGACAATGGGAGCGGAAGGGAGGAAGGATGGTACTGGTATCCAGTTGGCAGAGGCCAACGATGCCATTAGACAGCTTACAATAGACAGAACTGTCAGCCCACCACAACAAAGAACTAACCATTCTTAAATGTCAATAGAGATTGAAGAGTTCAGAAATTTATACAAAAGTATTACACTTTATGACCATTCAATTACGTAACTCTATTCCAGTTTCACCATCACTAACAAAGAAACTGTGATACACTGGATTACCCATATTTTCTGGTCCTCTTCTCAAATAAAACAATTCATTATCATGTGATTCTGCAGTTAATTTTCTCAAATACAATATTCATTTCTTCAAGTGCCAGGAAAGATTCAGTAACATTCACTGAGAGCTTTTTGCATATTTCCTTTGTACAGTATACTGGGAGACAAAAAGACTTTATTTCCCAGCTGATCTCCAGAGAAGATTCCCTAAAGATGCTGGAGAAACTCTTCTTAGGGCAAAGCAACCAGGTCCACCACCATCTGGTAACTGGCTTAACTATTCAGTCACTCCAACAGAACTTGAAGGCATCTTATCATTTAAGGTTCATTTTGCTGTAGGAAACAGACACTAGGCTCAGGCTAACTTATACTCAGAAGAATATACTTGAAAGACACGGAGCTGCTCACAGAATGGAGGGCACAGATGAAAACAACTAGCGCTCAAATGACAGGACCCAGGGATGATCTGGGCATTTCAGTAAGGAATTCACAGAGAGTTTCTCTTTGGGTAATCATTATCTCGAATGAGTCATTTAACAGCCATCATAACTATTCAAAGCCGCCAGCCAAGAAAATGAGTATCAGATCTATCTAGGCTTCCAAATGACATATTGTGTGGTGTAACTTACGCTGCAAATGTCAACAATTTAACATTTAAAGTTGTTGAAACACCAAGCACGCTAAGACGTCTTTGCCAAGATACCAAATTAGCAAATAGCCAAAGAAGAGAGAATATCCTGGTCATCCCACGTTGTCCAAGACAACTAGAGCTCTCACGGTAAGTAACACAACTCAAGGAAGACCCAGGCAGCCCACCAGTAAGCGGTCTGGCTCTGAAAGTCCAAGTCTAATTGTATGAAAGATTCCAAATAACGCGGGTGAGAGTCATTACACGATCGTCTAAATTATGTTATGTTTACATCTTATTGAAAGTTTAAAATATGTTAAATGTGATATCTTTTTGATGTACTTTTCAGGAGCATCGTAATTGAGGATTTCTTTCCAATATTTTCAATAAATATTATGAAACACATCTGCTACCAGCATGCTGGGAAACTCTTTTTACTCATACCTTCAGCCAAGCTGAGGAAGTAATTAGAAAGGCTTTTTAAAATCTGCATTGCTGATTAGGTCAGATGATTAGCTTATCTACAGACTTGCATAATTCCACTCTATTTTTATTAAATGTGGAACAGGGACATCCATCCTCTTCCACCTCCATTAGTCTTTGAGCTTCTCAGCCTATTTGGGAAGGACTGACCCTCTCGGTGCCCAGCTATAGTTTCCTAGAGACTATAGGAAAGTTGCTTAGACACCAGAATCAACCAACAAATAAACAAACCTATTTCTCTAAGTAGGAAACCAAGAGATGATCTACAAGCATCCCACAGAATTTGCACTTGAGATTTTAATCCTTTTAAATGAAAAAGGGATCAGACAGTTTGGGGTACAATAGCTCAGGGCAGGAGGAGCTGTCACTCCTCTCAGTTGGAGGTGCTCAGGGGCACTGTGTGAGTTTCCATCTGTGTTAGAATTTTACTATAAAGCACTACCCCTCCACGTGTCCCTATATCATGCCCTTATGTGGCCACTTCTCACAATGACTCTGGGTTTGATGATGTGACTTGATGTCACATAGTGGGATGTGAGCAAATGTGGCAGAAGCAGAGGCCTGAGAAGCACAGGCACACTGGCATTCCCGTCTCTCTTGCTGTGTTTAGAGCCTAGTCAATATGTGAAGCAGCCCGGAGACCCTACAAGAGACCTGCTGCTCGGCTGGAGGCCCCAATCTCACCTGCAGACGCAGTGTGCCACTGTAGGACAACTAGCCACACCAGTCTCCAGATGACCATGGCCACATAAGCGACCCTGGGTGAGACCAGCATGGAAACTGCCTGGCTACACCAATCCCAAATTTATAACCTGGAGAATTCTGAGCGAATAAAATTGGTCTTACTGTAACTTGCCATATCTGGGGTGGGCGGGGATCGGGTAGGAGGCAATACAGAACCAGCACGCCATGAATTCCCAGCTGCTTCCATAAGAAATTCCTTTGCAATGAAGTGGACAAACTATCACTACAACGACTATCAGCCTAGCATTCTGCTAAAATGAGTTAAATTTGGCCTAAAGCTGCCTCTGCCCATATTTGAAGTGTGGCCTAACGTTTTCTCTGTACATGTTGAACCCTAACACAACCTGATGCGTAAACAGCCTCTAACCTACTCATAACAAGGAGCTGAGTCCCCGCCTCTCATAGCAGCCCAGTTTCAGTAGATCACAGGCAGCCAACTGTTCAAGTCAGGTTCAATTCCGGCAAATGCCGGCTTTAAATGACTGAGCCGACACCTCACTTCCGTCTTCTGTATGTCACTTCCTTTCCTCTGTCTGTGACTGTAACCTGCACTGCAGTGGGGCAGCACGTTCTCAACCATTTTTAGTCCTGACTGCTGCTGCTGGATTCTAGAATTGCAAATTAAAGGCAATTTGCTGTAATTGTGTCTTTTAACAACATCCTCCTGCTTTCTGCTCCCCAGAGCCAAACTTGCTTTTAGTGACATAAATGTAAGAATGATATTAATATAAAAAAAGGAAAGTAAGATCTCCCTACCGCATTCTAAGTTATCTGCTTTCCAATTCTAAATACTTGGAGAAATTCACAGGTGTTCGACTTCCTTGGCCTCTTCTTTTATTCTGCAGTGTTGCTCAGGTGGGGTTTGTTTCCCCTAAGGGGACATCTGATGGTGGTAAACAAAGATTTTCTATCCTTCCTCTTGAGCTCCTGATGGGAGGCCCCTATGGGCCGGTTCTCCCTGGTGTGAGGTCACCCAAAGCTGTATATCACGTCTGACATTGAGGCATTTAAACTTGGCTTTTTTTTAATGGTACACTGACACAGACAGGTTCCCGTTCATGCTCACCTCCCGTCATCCCCGCCTGGGGACTGACAAAAGATTAAGCACTTTTCTAGCTTCCACTGAAATAACTCTGCCCAATCTGCCCATTCTTAAAGGGAAGGATGTTCTCCTGTAAAACCCCACAGTCGATGTGCACACCACCACCATCCGTGAATATCCATGAAAACCTACTGATATTTTCCTAACAGAAAGTCCCAGAAGGAGATGCTGGATCCCTTTATGTCGCCCATCTGGGCTGGCGGGGAGAGGGGCACCCACAGATGGAAGGGGCGAGGCAGCTGTGCCTGCAGGGCTCACATGGCTTAGGAGCTCTCTTAGTCCCTCCCTGGGTCCCTGACAAGCTGCCTGCTACCTGCAGATGCCCTAATTGTTTGTCCTGCCAAGGCTGAAACATGTCCCAGTTAGAGAGACACTGGCTTCCAGGAGAGCGGCTGCTTCTTCATAGAAAGGAGGGCAGCGGGGGATCAGAGGGAAGGGGGAGATGAGTGAGTGTTTGTGGAGGAGTGAGAGAGAGAGAGAGAGAGAGAGAGAGAGAGAGTGTGTGTGTGTATGTGTGTGTGTGTGTGTGTGTAGAGCACGTAGGGGAGAAATTTGTAGTATCAGTGAGTAGAAAAGTCTTTCCCCCAACACATTCCAAGGGAAACTGTCCCCAGTTTTTAGGATAGAAATATGGCTTTGGCTTCAGAGAACCTGAGGTGACTTCTGGTCCTGTCACTTCTGACCCTCTGACCTTGGGCAATCAGCTTCATGCTGCTATTCCTCAGTTTCTTGCTGCTGTGAGGAGTGGAGGAGATAGTATACAGAAGCATCCAGCAGGGTACTTAGCAGTCAATCACCATTCTGCCTCACCCTGCCAGGAAATTCACTGCTTCTTCAACCATCCCTTTCAGAACACTCCTTCCAAATCTCCCACCATCTCCTTTTCAATTAGGCAGTTTTCTTTTTATATGTACTGAAACTGAAAATACCATTACAGAGGGAGATCACATATTGGATAACATACTAAACCACCACTTCTCTTGACCCCAACATTCACGCATGTAGTCAATCAGCAGATATTTATTAGACATGTACCAGGTGCCAAGTACTCTTCTGGGTGCTGGGGAAAGAGCGGTGAACTAGGCAGGTTAAGATCCCAGCTTTCACACTATGGGAGACAGATAATGAACAGATAAAGAAAGGACCTTATTTGTACAGAGAAATGGAGCAGGGAAGACAGACGGGGTCACTGAGAGGGACAATTTTTGAGACAGAGGCCAGGAAAGACCTCATGGAGAAGATGCTATTTGATCAAGGACTTAGGAGGTGAGTGGTTGTGGGGAAGGAGGGGCATCCCAGGTAGAGTAACAGGTGCAAAGGCCCTGAGGGGGGGAGTGTTTATTAAGTGCCTGAGGGCCAGAAAGGCAGGGCTGCAGCTGGGGCCAATAAAAGGAGAAAGAGGAGGATGGGGACAGAGAGAGGAGAGAGAGGGGAGTGGGGGAGACAGAAAAGAGAAGACAGATAGAGGGGAGAAAGGAAAGAGAGAGCAGAGGGAAAAGTGCCTGGAGGGCTTTGGAGGGCTGTGTAAAAATTTTGCATTTTGTTTTGGGTGAGAAAAGAGATCATTGGAGGATTCTGAGCAGAAGGAAGGCATACTCAGAACTGTGTTATTTGCCAAGGATCTCCTGGCTGTGTGGGGGGATCCAGAGCACAGTGAGATCCAGCTGGAGACACACTGAAAGGAGTAAGCGACTAATAGTGATATTCTCTAAAAAGTGCACTAGCTCCTTTTTCTTTGTTCACCTCGAGAACAGTAATTAAAACTCAGGACTTGAGGACACGGAGGGCTATACAGCATGTCCTTCCTAATGTATCTGCCCAACTGATCTTCTGACCTCATCTGGTTTCAGAACATCAGTGATTTAAAAATAAACCTTATTTTGCTAGTGCATCAAGACACAGGGCGAGAGAAACATCCCCAAGTGAATAAAGCTTGACTCAGAGGATGTGCGCGCCAAGGTTAGCACCAGCCCCGGGCTCCGCTGCACTTACTCAGTTCAGTGGTGCCCTGCTCCTCGCCTCCTTTACTTTTGCTACTGCTAAGGGGCCTGTCTCTCCAGAGCACCAACTGCCACTGTCCACAGAACTTCAAATGAAGATTTAAAAATTCAATCAGTTATGTAAATCTTGCGATGTTTGTACTGTGCAGATATAATTTGCTATTTATTCACGTTTTCCCCCAATTCCTATTGGTACACTTGACAGTGTAATGGCTTCTGCTACCATTATGTTAACAAATAACCTCATAATGTTCTTGTCATTCCCTAGTGCAAGGTCCACTTCTCAGTGAGCATGCCGTCAGGCCTCCTTGCAGCTTCCCAGACCTTTGGTGGTGGTTCTTCTTCATTGTTATTTCTGGTTTGTTCTTAAAATTCTCTTCCTTTGGCTTCAAGAATAGGGAAATGAAGGTCTGTGGGCCTTACCACCTGGTTTTTGTAAATAAAGTTTTATTCAGCCATGTTCATTTATTCCATATCTGGCTGCTCCAGTGTAGCAACAGGAGGAGTGAGTAATTGTCACAGAAACCACATGGCTTGTCATAAAATGCTATCTGGACAGAGAGAACGTCTGCTGACTCTGCGATACGCTGACCCCTGGGGTTCTCTCTCCCTGATCATCCTTCCACCTGCCCCTGTGCCGCCTCTCTCTGCACACCCTCAATGTTAGTTTCCATCCCAGGTTTCACTAGCTCCCTATCCCTTCTTCCTGCCTCTTTACTGGTGAGCTTCTCAGCAATTTCCACAGATTCCACCATTGCCCCAATTTCAATTACTATCCCAGAGGCAATGAATACCAAATCCACGGTCCCAGCTCTAGCCTCCCCTCCTCAAACCTCAGTCTCTTATTTCCAGCATCCTACTGACCAGCTCACCTGCTTCAAAAATCAAGCCCTCCTCTTCCTCCTGGTATCTGAGTTTCAACTGATACATCCATCATTCTCCCGGGGTCACCCAGGTTCCAAACTCTCATTCATTACTTTTGTCTGCCTCATTCATTTGGTAATGGTGTTTGTTTTTACTCCACATTTTTTTTTTTCCTGAAGCTCTCTCTTTTCCTGTTGCTTCTCACCAAACTTCCTCAAAGTCCTATCCCACAGCCCCACGCCTCCATCCCGTATGGCATTTCTCTAGTGAGTGAACAAATATAGGAGATTCCTTAAGACATTTTTTTGAAATCCCTGACTTTCTCCCACCACCTAACAAACAAGGTTCAACAGCACGTCCACAAGCATTCCACAGCCCAGTTTTCACTGGGGACTCTGACCAGCCTTATTTCCAAAGCCCCTTAATCCAGCACTGTCAGGTTGGTTATTCCTTTCCACTCACCATTTGGCCAACAAAAATCTACCCTTCCTACAGAAGCTACCTTCTCCCTGAATCCTTTCACTTGCTTACTAAATGTAATCTCTTCTTTTTAAAAAACAGCCCTAACTTGTATTCATGTAACTTACTGGCATTTCTGCACTTCCTATTTTGAGGTATAGTTAAGCATATGTTTATTTTTTTGTCTCTAAACATTCTGTCTACTCTTTCAAGGGAGAGGCCATGACAATTATATGACAGTCAAGTGTAATATTTACTGATGAACATGATGGTGATATACACAGATCTGTACGTAAAACATCACAGTAGTTTCCTGCTGGCAAGAGATTCTGCAACAGGGTGATAGAAATGTCCATTTCACATTTTATTTTAAAAGCCACATCCTGACTTACATTCTAATATTAACATTTGGGGTGCAAAAGACATAATCATAAAATTCCTACTACTCAATAAAATCTTGGATTGTATTTTTGGTTGGATATGACACGGGAGTGCAAATTTCCCTAATTTTTATTCACTTTGCAGCTGGATTCTATTACACCGGCTTTCTCTCCTTTCAAGAAATCATTTCAAATACTTCCACACAGCTCTCATTCCTATCACGTGGATGACTGTTTAGAAACTGCAATGAAGGAATTTTATCGTTTGAAGTATTAGTTTAAAAATGCACATTTGTTGAAATTATCACAACAGCTACTAGGGTTTTATTTTTTCTAAAGAATCGTAACTAAAACTATTTTTCTTGTTTGTAAAAAAGAAAAGGAACACAGATTTATAGTTATCTTGTGTTCTGTGGATGTATATGTTAAAGCACAAAAGCCTTTTATGATTAAAAAAGCTCATGAAATATTCCATTAATAAGTAGGCTTTTCCGCTAGGCCTGGTAACCTTATATAACTCTCCATAGACAGCCAAGAGCCCTAAGTCTGGGGACCTTCTGAGTCCCCACCCACTGCTACCCTTTGTTCCCTTTCCACGTCATCAGGTCCTTACAGCTGCTCCACACCCAAGCCATTCAGCTCAAATTGATTTACTCAAAATTGAATTCACTTTAGGCAGACATTTCAAATAATAATAATTTTGTGGTGAGTCCATATGGGGAATAATGAGATCACCAAACTATTCTCGTGATTAATGCACAGAGAAGATGATTTTAGCCATTAATCTTCAAGCTTTTTATTCACTTATCTTAGCTGGTGTTTTGCTCTGTTTTCTGGTATATATAAGATTACAGACAATACACCAATTTGTGGATTAAACACGCTGCTGGATCTCTCTGTGGCTTTCAAGACTCGGTCATCCTTTTTCATCTTTACTTCTAGCCTCTTGTTAAAATTCTCTTGCCCTTGGAGTCAGGGATGAGCACACTTGGCCCTACACCTATAATGCATTTTCATCAAGTTATATACTTCTTGTGCAAATCCTCATTTTTATTTTTAAATTGGGAGTTTTCTTTCTCATTTGAGTGACACTGACACACACACACACACACACACACACACACACACACACACAAGCCATTTCACCCAACCTTTCCTGAGTTCCTGTGTGGGCCACAGGCAGAGAACTCTTAGCATCACTCAGATGAGACCTGAGGTTGGTTGTGGAGGCCCACTCATCAGCTGGCCTTTAACTTGTAACTTAACAAAATATAAAGCTCTACACAAAAGACTTCTGGAGACACTTGTGGAAAGCAGATTATCTCGGGTGTTCTATTTGTGAATCCTAGGGTCTACTGGGTTAAAATCGTGAAACAGAAGTTTCTTTTTAGGACAAAAATAAGGGCTGACTCTTCACTTCCTAGTGCCTTGCTTGGGACTGTCCTACCCTGGAGTGAATACTGTAACTGTTCAAAAATGACCTGTAAATACCCTTAAAAACAAGTATTGCTACATTTTTTCCTCTGTTACAATCTCAGTTGAAGGATGTATTTGTTCACCTCCTCATTTTATTCAAACTCCAGAGAGAAGTACTTACTCTGTAAAATTAGAGAAATTCTCAACAGCAGTTCTATGGTTGGGGTACTTTTATAGGAAAGCATACTTCCATTAGTTTCCATCAATCCATTAGAAATGTGTATTCTCTGGCCAGGTGCAGCAGTTCATGCCTGTAATCCCAGCGCTCTGGGAGGCTGAGGCAGGAGCATTGCTTGAGGTCAGGAGTTCAAGACCAGCCTGAGTAAGAGTGAGACTTTGTTTCTACTAAACATAGAAAAATTAGCCAGGGCTTGGTGCCTGTAGCTTAGTGGATAGGGTGCCAGCCACAGGAACTGGGGCTGGTGGGTTTGAACCCGGCCTGGGCCTGCTAAACAACAATGACAACTACATCAACAACAAAACAAAATAGCTGGGCATTGTGGTGGGTGCCTGTAGTCCCAGCGACTTGGGACAAGAGAATTGCTTAAGCCCAAAGGTTTGAGGTTGCTGTGAGCTGTGACACAATGGCACTCTATCAAGGGCGACATGGTGAGACTCTGTCTGGGGAGGGGGGGGGGAAGAGAAGAAAAAAAATTAGCCAGGCATGGTGCTGGTACCTACAGTCTTAGCTATAGGAAGGCTGAGGCAGGAGGACCGTTGAACCTCATAGTTGAGGTTGCTCTGAGCCAAGCTGAGCCCACAACACTCTAGCCTAGGTGATAAGAACAAAAAGAAAAGAAAAGAAAAAAGCAAGAAACACGTATTGTCTCTGTTTTGGTTTTGTTGTTGTTATTGTTAAAGAGACATTATTTCTGTACTTTGCTAATACTCCTCCCCTCCTAATAAATCATTTAGTTTGTGAGAAGACCAGTGAGATCCCCACCACCTGGAAATGGAGTTACTTTCTCGGGCTGCAGGTTGACCACTGCACGGAGCTTTTTTGGTCAGACACCTTCCTAAGTTGAAGGACTCTGATCTGTTCAGATAAGGAGCCACACAGGCAAGTGGTCTCCAGAAGGGACTCTTAACATTAAAACAAGGTTAAAGTTATAATTTTGTCTTAAAACCAGCCAGGTGAAATAAGCGTTTTGACAACGTTGCTATAACATACACAATACTGGGAGAGAGCATACAGGGTCTGACAATTAAGGTAGCAAACTTTGTCAAGGATGAGTTCAAGAACTTACTTGCCAGGCCTCAAACGGTGACAGCTCTGATGGTCATTCCAGAAAACAAGTTCCAAAATTGCTCTGACAGGAGGACTAGGCCCTGGCGTCTGTGCAAAGCTGCCCAAGGAGAGTATTGCAAAGGTGACCGCAATGATACTGAGCAATGATGCAGTACTTTTTCCGGGCTGAGTGTTCAGACTTAACTATCCGACCTCCTAGGAGGCACACACCAGTCTTTCTAGGTCTCCTAATTGTATACTGGGTTTACACCAACTTCCTAATGCAAGCCAGTCTCAGGGTTGTGAGAAGACACAGTTTTGGAAGAAGACAGAGCTGTGATTGAGGACAAGGTCTTGAGCTTTCCTAAGCAAATCATCGGGTAAACTGAGGGGTGCTTGAGGGTGGTATGTTTAGTTAGTAAACATAAGGTTTTTTTTTGTTTTTTTTTTTTTTTTAAATAGTACTAAAGAAAAACAATTTTTTTCATTAAAACCAGTGAAAATTTAGACTGCTCTAACACTCTGCATTCTGACATCATCTAGCCTAATTTCCTTGACCAAGGCTGCCAAGTTACCTCAGCACTAAGCATTTGCTGTCCCCGGGGCTAAGCAGAGGATCTGAGAGCCAGGATGTCTCATTACAACCCAACCGGGCACGGAAGCAGAGTGACTTCCTCTGTGCCCCCCACATTTAGACTATCAATTAAATAAGATCTCAGGGGCACCCCATCAACTCGGCAGGATTTTTATTCCCTTTTCTCCTGGAAATGAGAAATCCTCAAATCTTGAAACTAATTTTTTTTCCATTGTCTTGCCCATCCAGTATCCTTAATATAAAATAACAATAGTCATTAAACAGGATCCATGAAGTTGCTTACAAATTCTAGTTATTTACAGCTTTTATGTTATTTTTAAAGAAATCCCAATCATACATAAAAAGGCCATCTACTTATTCTCCCAAAAGGTTTTTAAAAATTTTAACGTTTTGGCACGTCACCTGTGGCTCAAAGGAGTAGGGCGCCGGCCCCATATGCTGGAGGTGGAGGGTTCAAACCCAGCCCTCGCCAAAAAAAAAATCTTAAGTGTTTTGATCATTTAGATCATCAAAAAAGTAAAATATGATGTATCTTTTTTTCCCATTTTGTTTCTCCCAGTGTTTACCTTGCCTATTCATGATGTCCTTTAAGTACATGTGCACCAAGGAATAATATCTATATGGTTTTATTCTTTTAAAAACTGCACATGATATATTTGGTGATTTTTTTAACTTAACGTTGCATTTGAGATTTATTCATGTGCTTTCATTTTAATTGTCTTACAGTACTTCACTTTATACATGGACCACCATTATTTATCTATTTGTGTAGTGATGAAAAGTTAAATTGTTAAAAATAGTCATTGTTGGCTCGGCGCCTATGGCTCAAGTGGCTAAGGCACCAGCCACATACACCTAAGGTAGCAGGTTCGAATCCAGCCCGGCCGCCAAACAACGACGGCTGCAACCACAAAAATAGCCAGGTGCTGTGGTCCCAGCTACTTGGGAGGCTGAAGCAGGAGACTCACTTGAGCCCAGGAGTTGGAGGTTGCTGTGAGCTGTGATGCCCTGGCACTCTACCTAGGGGGATAGCTTGAGGCTCTGTCTCAAAAAAAAAAAAAAAAGTCATTGTTGCCCTGCTTATACTTTCTGTTTAAAAAAAAAAAATCACTGTTACAAATGCTGCTTCAAGTCTCTTCATAGTATATGTCTGAAAATTGTGGGCCACACATATCAGTTTACTAAATATTGCCAATATCTCCAAAGTAGCTGGCTTAACTTACACTCTCACTGGTTATGAATATGTTAATTTCCCTATAGTACAGTAAAACTTAATATTGCTAGATTTAAAATTTTTCCTGAGGTTTAAAATTATTCCGTATATCAGTTTCCCTCCCCAAATATAAGAATTTAACATGTTGTAACTATCCAATGAACACTTCCGCCTTCCCCGTGTATCATTTAGCTGAGGATTTTGGTGCTTGTTTACCACCAAGAGTTAATGAGAAGTTTCGATGCATTTACTTATCTATATTTTAAAAATCAGTTCTAAGCTCTTCTTTCCTTTGGCATGCTTTTTATACTTTCACAAATATATCTTTTTCTAGTCCTTTAAATAAGTTTGTATGGACAGGAGACACTTAGTCAATATATGTCTGAAAAATGTATTTTACTCTTCATGGAGTCTGACTCTAGCTGGGTGCAGGACTCCAGGCCCCCTCAGCCTCTGAGGAGCTGCCACACTGCTTTCTGCTGTTTGGTGCTGCGGCCAGACTTTGCCCACCTTAAATCCCTGAGCAGATAAGTTTTCTTTACGATTTAATGTTCGACACTCTCACTCTTCTATGTCTAGATGTGAATTTTTGCTTCATTTATCCACATTCTTAAGATTCACAATCTCTCCTGATTTTTCCATGTTCCCAGACATCCCTCTGAACGCCGCATTTCTTATCTTACAGATGTCATTTCAGTTTCATCTCTCAACTTTTCTTTCATAATTATGTCAACTTTTCTACTCGGTGCCATTTCCTAGGTGACATTCTCAGTATAATCTTTCAATTCATATATTCTTCTGTTGAAACTTCTCAACACGTTCCGACTGCCAAAACAGGAACCTGGGGATTATCCTAGATGCAGCTTTTCCTTCGTCCTTGACGTCCAATTGGCCGATGAGTTCTCTCATTTCCATCCCCACTGCCCCTGCCTAGGCCCTCAGGAATTCTCACCCTGCTTCCTGAAATAGCATCCTAACTTGTTTCCCTTTTATTTATTTGTTGCCATCAGGTCTTCGCCTGTGAATCTGAATGCTACCATGTTGACCTCTCACCTTCCAAGTTTCCTACATCTCCCTACAGCATTCGGTAAACACGTGTTTCAAGCCAGGAGCACATGACAAGCCTGTGATAACAGCATCTGTGAACAGCCCTTGAGCCTCGTAGTTCATTCCTTACAAACACCTTCCCTCGGAACCATACTGACCTAACTACTTAAATAATCTACCTACCCCTATCTACAAGAATACATTATGCTCCTTCCTCACATTAATACTTTCCTCTGAGAAACAGCCTTTTCCTAAGTTACAACCACTTCCTCCCAACTTGGGAGGCTACCGCTCCTCACTCTGTAACCTCCCTCGGGTGGGTCTATGCTTATCCATATTACAGAACCTGTCTTACTGGGGATGTTTTGTCTGCTTTATCCATTCAACTGTGAGCCTGCTGTGGGGGGGTCACCTGTACACTGTACATGTGTTTAAATCATAAATGAATAAGGGAAGAGAAAGGAATAGCTGCACAGTTCCTGGGTAAAGCACATAGTTAAAAAACGGAAATTAATAATTTTTTTAAAAAAAATTCTTAATTTTTGAACATGGCAATTAAATTTTCTTTAGTTTTGACAAGTAAATCAGAGTGTAACAAAGAAAATAAAATTGGTACTATAACTGACACATCTGTTTAAATAATAAACATGAAGACTGCTTTCTCACTGACATGTCACAACAGAGGGAATAAAATCTAAGAAATTTGTAACAAGTCGACTGATTTCATTTAGCTTATATAGAGTGAAAAAGTTTCTGAGTGGTATCATTTTTGTATGAAAATATATGCACGTCCACATACGTCTCTGCATAATTAGGGTACAGTACCAAGTTCACCTTTGTACATATTCCAACATGTCCCAAATACCAGATGGACACTGCATTTGGAACTTTAGAAATATGCAAGATCTCTCTAAATAAACTGACCGGCTGAATGATTGGCTGAATTCTGACCAAACAGTAACGACATTGCTGATATTCCTTATACCTTTTTTGGAATCAGGTATAGAATAAATAAGTTAACGGAGTCTGAATCTGTGAAGACTGCCTCTTGCTATTATTAAAAATGACTATGTTCCCAATGCTTGGCACATTATAAATATCGATCACAACACTGAAAAATGTTCCTACATCCTTCAGTGCCTCATGGACTTATAAATGGGAAAAGTTGTAATCTTCTGTTTATACGTATCAGACCGCACAAAATTCTACAGTTAAAGCTAGCTTGCATTACAAATGTACTTTACTTATAAGTACAAGGGGCTTATCATAGTGATTAATTATAAAGACGATCACAATTGGCTAAGAAAGGCAAGAAATGTGCCTGTTAATAGTTGTATGAGTTGCAAGGTGAATAATGAGATAATAAAGCACATAATTAGAGGTTAGACTACCCTGATTACTGTAGATTACACCGATGGGCACAATAATGCCAGTAAGTGTGCATCACTAGCTGGTGTTCATTCATTAGATGACAAATGGATTATGTCCCATTATAACCCTGACTTCAAGGATGTGGTGGGAAATACCTCCTACCACACGACACCAATGCATTCTGGGCAGCATACCAGGTGGTTTACTCTTTCTAAACTTAATAGTAAGAGAACTGCGGCAACAGAAAAGATACAATAAGAGACTGAAGAGAGAGTGAAAGAAAAACTGGAAAATGCCAGTTCTCACCATGAAGCTATTCTCCACCACCACATACACATTTTACGGAATTTATTTTCCAATTTGGAGGGAGGCATTTCTGAACATCTGCTAGATAAGCTAGGATAATTCTGAAACTGCAATGTTATGATGATTATTAGCTATTGGCTAGTGCTCAGAATTTTATTGAACTCATTAATCTAAGAAAAATAAATATAATTATAACAGTAATAATAAATGCTGGCTGTATCTTTATTTCGTATTTTCCCTTGTGTTTTTCAAAAAATAACCACTACCAGAATGAGGCAACACAGACCAGGCACGTCTGTACTGTATGTGTCTTGCTAACAATTCCCTGCTCAAAAGAGCTCCAGGCAGGAACCAGATATGTCTAAAAATGACACAGATGTCGATTTCTGAAACCCAGTGAACCACACTCTGACAAAATTTCCCTACACCTAGAAATGTTAACCTACAGCTGGAGGCTGTTGTTTCTCATGCTGCGAGATGCCGGAGAAACGGAAACCGAACACGGCACTCCAATGTCAAAACTCAACAACATGGAGTTACTCCATGTGATTCATATGTCCACACCACACTTGATTTTAGATACATACAACAGATTTCACATATAATAAATTTTAAACCTTGACAAAAAAAAACATTTTAAAAATACCTAATTTGAGGAAGTATGGAGTTGGAATATTTAATACTGACGCAATTCTCTAGGTAATCAAGGCCTACCTTACCATCATGTCTAAGTATGGCAAAGCCAAATGGCTATGGAGTATTTTTTTTCTTAAGAATTCGAGTAATTTCTCTGGCCAGTTTTATTTAAGAAATAATACATTTCATCATTTTACGTGGATGCAATTGCTAGGTTGCTTGATGTAATAACCAAGCCATCAAATTACTTTTGTTTTTTAATTTCAGATTAGTAAGAGGATACAAAGGTTGAGGTTAGATTGTTTTGATTTCTAAGGTCAAGTTCAAGTGTCGTTGAGCCCTTCACCCAAGGGACCTGCTAAACACCTCCCACTGTTGGCATGAGGTGAGATCCCTCCAATCACCCTCCCTCCTCCCCCTCCTCTCACCCCCGCTCTCCTCATACCTACTGATGTTTTTCTTTGGCTGTAGGTATGCAGTTGTTCATTGGTTTCATATTAGTATCAAGTACATTGGATATATTTTCCCCTTATTCTTGTGGTTATGGAGTATTTTAAAAAACTGATTTAATTCAATGTTCTAATACTGTAAAGCTGCACCTTCATAAGTGGTAGAGGAAGTAACACGAGTCTCCATTTTCTTATCTGTGTAAAGAGAGGCAAGAATGCCTACGTGCTGGTTAAGGCAGCACTTTAGCAGAACATGCATAAAGCACAAAGGACATAGGATACATTTAAAAGATTTTTAATAAATATATTTATCAGATTTATTATGTACTTTCCTGCCTTCTTCAAATAAATTGACAATCATTTAACCTTTCTTTCATTACTATTGGTCATAATTTCAAAAGCAATTACTATGCTGTAATAAAGCATTCCCTCTAAGGACTAAAGAGCTCTACTGCTCCATACAAAAAGTCTTGGCTGTGATTATTCAAGTTCTTATTTTAATAATAATTTTCACATCTCCTTTGCTGGCTGCCACTTTCACCCTCAGTGACCCGACAGATAAAAGGAGTTTGCCAATTTGGATAGGAGCTGGCATATAAGAATCTCGGGGGATACTGACCATCAGGAGTTTGGTTAACAGAATCGGTAGTTCTATTTTCTTTCACTAAGGGCAACTATAGAAAATGAAGTGTTACAAAATTTTGTGGCTATTGGGCATACATAAAAATCTACTGAGAAAAAACATTGTTGGGAATCCCAGTTATAAAAATAAAGATTGAAAAGTATACCCATTACTTATTTCTACTTGGCATTTTAGGAGGATTATTTTCTATGTATCCACAGTTAGAAAATCATATTCACAAAGAATGTAACAAATATATTTAAACCAAGAGTCAAAAGGCTTTAAAAGAGGAAAGACCTCAGGTCCTTTTTTTTTTTTTAAAGGAACACACAGTGTGTGTGTGTGTGTGTATCTATATCTGCACTGTTTTATATCATATGCAATGTGTGTGTGAGAGAGAGAGAGAGAATGTCACAGCCCACATTTCAGTAAAACACGGTCTTTCTTCTTCATTCTTTAACGTACTCTCCATTCTCTGCCTTCATTGTTCTGTTTTCCGGGTGTGGAATTCTTCTGCCTTCTTTGAGCATCAAAATTTTGTTTCCTAAGCATTCACCCTAAACACCAGCTACTCTCTCTTCTTTAAAACACATGACTTCCTCCAGAGTCTAGTTCATGTTCTTTGGAGATTTACAACCTGGCCTCTGGAAGGTTTCCTCTGTTTAAAAGGTCTCTGTGCTTGCAACAGACTGATTTAAAACGTTGACTTCTGACAAAGGTCACACCAGAGATAACTAGGGAGCCCTTGGATCGAGCATAGACAAGACAAAACTGCAATCAGGAAATGACAGTCCCTTCTAAAGGCAGAATATCTCAAACAACTCAGACTAAACTATTTTAGATTTGTGTTTGGGTTTATGAATTACACCTTTTAAGATTAGAGATTTGAGGAGAGAAACCAAATCTTTGTTTTATGGATACAACAAATGGGCCTACCATGGTAAATACATCATTTATTCTTTCTCACAAAGAGATAGTTAACTGCACAGGGCAAATAAAAATAGCATTTTCTTTCTGCTTAAGGTTTGTTATATGAAATTTATGTGTTTAAAATGCACTACAAACACCAAAAAACCAATTGTACCATTATCAGCTTTTAAATCAAAACAGCTTGCTATCTGGTAAGGACAGGAGAACTGGTCGATTTATTTCATAAAACTTTATGTACAAAGAGACAGTGTCTATGAACTTAATGGAGAGAATATAGAGTCTGAAGGGGTAATTTTTATTACAATTTATAGTGAGATTATCCATACTCCACAGTTTTCAGATTTTATGGTGCTGCGATGCTGATGTAGTTAACTGCAGTGAGGTAGGAGGTGTCATTTGTTTCACCCTGACTGGGAGATGAAACTGGTGCTACTATTATATAAGAAACCTAGCAGGCTCTATTAATTGCCTGGATCCAATCAAAGCCATTATTTATCCTACTTTCACAGGTAAAATATTTTTCCTGAGAGTAAAGGAATAAATAAGAAGTGACTATAATTTTCAAACAGCAATATCTTTGTATTAAGACTGTTTGGAAGCTACAAGAATATTACTTGCGCACAACTTGGAAACTCAGTATTACTTGGGCTCAACTTGGAGTCTTTTAAAAACCTAACTCTTGTCAAGCATGGCATTTATAAAAAGCACCAAACATTATTCTTTCCTGTTAAGTACTATGAGATGAACAAACTTGGGAAAAAGCAGAAACAATACACTCAAGAACACCAGGTACCACAGACGGACATAGGGCAGTGGGACTAGTATTCGTTCATTCTGCAAACAGTCAGGAGCGTTTATTGTGCAGACAGACACTCAGTAAGGCAGTGAGGCGATGTCAAGAGAAGACGGTGTGTGTGTGAGAACTGCCTGACAATTGGGTATGTGCCTTCCTAGAAAAGACAGCATTTGAACCGGGTCTCTTGCCAGAGAAAGAAAAAGCCTCCCTTTTCCTTCTGCATGGACACAAGTAGAATGTCACTTGAAGAGCCATGACACATGGCAGGGACATGAGACAGATTTGCCAAAAGACTTGGATGGAGGGGTAGTAGGAGCCATTCTGATGAGGAGCCTTGCTGGTTATCATTTTGTGTTTTGGCCATGGTCTACTACACTAGGCATCCTCAAACTATGGCCCACGGGCCACATGCAGCCCGCCTAGGACATTTATCCGGCCCGCTGGGTATTTTTGCCGCCACTGCCTGTCCTGCTTAGCAGCCGACTCTTCCTGGGGACCGCAGTCTGGCCCTCCAACGGTCCGAGGGACAGTGAACTGGCCCCTCTTTAAAAAGTTTGAGGACCCCTGTACCACACCATACAAGGTCTCTCTTATGGGCAGGATTTAAGACTGCACACCAACACCAGCCACATGCTTAGCATTCCCGAGCACCTCATAAAATGCCCTGTTCCTGCAGCAGACTATATGCGTTCATTCACTTGTTCATCTATCTCCTCGTCCGGTAAATATTTATTGAACATTTACTAGTGTCAAACACAGTGTTGGGGAGATAGCAGCGAAGGAGATTTACATGGTATTTTCATGGAGCTCGAAATTTAGTAAAGAATTTTGGAAAACCCCCATTATTTTATTTCAGAAATGAGAATTTATAACAATATAAATCATATTAAATAAGCAACTATGGCTCCTCTTGTCAGCAGAGGAACTTATTCTTATGTAGATTACCCAAGTTCTTCCAGGTCTTCCCCACCTCCCACCCCCCCAAACTAAGAAGCTCACACACCTACTATGGAATTATCTAATTCTACTGTGTCTCTACTGAACTCTTAAGCCCCGAGTCACTGAAAAGGCAGCTTCTCTGATGAGTTTTCCAAGGGCTATACCCAGTTCTCCTCATTTTACCAAATTTTACAGCATTCTGTTTTCCTGAGTTTGTGCTGTCCCGAGACATAACTCTCCATTATAATTTTATTTTCTCCCCCATGACATTCACAGGGCATGGGCTTCCTTGATCATTGAGTTTGTCTCTCAGCAAAACTTGCTAATAGCACAGAGGTTGGCATGCATATGCTTCTATTTAGCCAATATAATCCATAGATTAAAAAAACAAAAACAAAACTGAGCACAGATACACAGAAAGCAGCATTTTATTTGTAGTAAACCAAGTCACATACAAACATACAAGATGAGAAACGGGGTAAGTGGTAGAAGTTAAGATTTTTTTTTTCTGGTCTAAATAAATAAAGTCTTTAAAAAATATTATTTCATACACTAGAAGTAAAGTTTTAAATTCAGCTTTGAGTTTTTCTAAACAGAGACATATGCACCAAACTCCCTTACAGACCTAACTAAGCTAACTGGGAGAATCCCGACACAATACTACAAAAAAATGTTAAAGTTCTTATGGGTCTTTCAGTTCATGTTGTTCTACATTCTACCACAAGATGGCAGTACAAAGACTGTCATTGTCAACAGAGGAGTCTTAGTTCTACACATAATTCATAACTTCTGGGGTAGGGGATTTGGTCGATATGGAAGAGAAAAAAGAATCAAGATTCAGAAAAAGGTACAATGGTGGCGAGTGGAGAGAGAACAGGAAGGATAAGTGAGAAAAGGAAGATGAGAGGAAAACAGAGGAAGATAGAGTGGGAAGGCAGAGAGAAGGTGGTAGAGGCTCAAGGAGGGTGACTTTGAGAGGAAGGAGAAGAGAAACGGGAAGAGGCTGAGGTAAAGAGGAGGAAGCTCCAGGAGAATCTCTTAAAACTTTTTAGACAGGAACGAGAACAGCAAATATGCATTGAGGCATGACCCAGTACACCGCCTACCCCCCCCCCCCCCCCGGTGCCACATTTACATGCATGTGGACAGGCTGATGAACAAAAGCTTCAGGAAATAATACTTATTTGTGGGAGGCTCCCAGATAGCTTTTAAGCTGCTCCATTTTACTTCATTTCTTTAAAACCACTGATTATGAGCTACTAAATGGATTTCAAGATGCACCAACAAGAAATGACCCATAGTGAGAACATTTTTTAGTGTATAGTAATAAAGATGGCTTTTAAAAAGAATTTTTTTTTTAATTTCCAGAACTGAGAGTGGGGGACATTCCTGACCATGTAAATGATCCATAAAATATCAATGAATAAATGAATTCATCAGTGAATCAATGAACTCCATGAAAAAAGATGGAGAAGCCACCTGATCATGAGAACATACACAAGTGGCCAGTGATCCAAGAAGCATTTACCCCACATAAAGATGGCTGGACAAAGAATGGAGTATGTGATGATGACTCTGTAAACTGGCAACTCTTTTTTATTGGCTAGAAAGACAAATATCAATTAGTTGTTTTCTAAAGAATGCGAAGTGTGATGTCAACTAGTCAGATTTTCTGTAAGCAATGAAATACAGGCAGTGTGAAAGAGCCGAGAAAATAGTTAACATGATTTGAAACAAAATATAATTATTAAGGGAATAAGAAAAAACAGGAAACAGAAACCACAGCTACAGAGTTGTTCATTATAAAAAAGCCCACATAAAACAATACTGGCAATGATTCTAAGACCTCCATCTTTCACTTGGTCCTACTAGGTTTCATGAGTTATTACGTAAAGTGTTTATCTGCTACATATGTTATTTTTATATATGTATATATTTCTTACAGTGATTATAAATGCCCAAATATCATCAAAATAATTCCACAAACATTTGCAATCTAATATGCAAAATAAGAATTCTCTTGTAGCATAACAACACCTGTACTATATGAAATTAGAATCATTATGTTTAAGAAGAACATTGTTGCAGGACAGAAAAAAAATCGTTTTTTAAAAATAGAACTATTCACAAAGGACATAAAAGATTATACATCAAAATTCAATATGTATTATTCAACATACTAAATGCTATCAGAGAAAACTTTCAGATGCAGTGAAAATTGAATACGTAGACTGCATTAGAATACTTTATTAGTAAAATATTGACATGTAAGCGTAAATTTATTTAAATCTTTTTATTATAGGAGAAACTTTTTCTAACAAATAAAATGGTGCGCTGAGATTCCTTATTCAGTAGCTGCTAACATCACTTTATAACGCAATGAATTTGAGCTCATTTAGGTAACCTTTGGATTTATCACTTTATCTACCAAATGAATTTGTGTCTTGTCTACATCCTCACTTCCTCAAGTAACATCTATGAGATTAGAAATTAAGGTCATGAACTCACCCTAGAAGAAGTGCTATGTACCTCATTGCTGACTATCGCTACAGTTACCTTCAAGGTACTCCCCATGGGAAACTAGGCCGGTGCTAAGTTCATCCTTCAAAGCAGTTTGGAACTCTTTCTAGAATGGTCTTGAAAGCTGATATGGTATGAAGTCTGAGAAGCTGGAAAAAGTGATCTAAAGGCCAGACTAGGGGCTGGTGTTGGTGCAGAGCCTCCCAAAGGGAGTACTTTGAAAGTGACCACAGTGATCTTCAGCAAGGAGGCAGGAAGCCCTTTTTCTAGGATGAGTTTGTGAACTTAATTGCCCAATCTCCTATGTCTGAATGAAGTACCATCCACTCTTAAAGCAGACCCCCTACGTAGCCATGCTTTCACCTTTTTCTCTTCTGTTTTCCTTTTGTACTTTTACTTACTATTTAGCAGAGGGAGGTGGGGGAAGCCAATCAAACCCATTCCTTGGCCTTTTACAGTCTCTGAGGAACTTACCTAGAGTTTTTCCCTTTCTACTAAATTTGTTGGAACAATACAGAGAGAACTTCTGTCTGCTCTCTGAGCCAGTTACCAACATGGAATCTTAGAACTAACCAAGCCTGTGCCAGATGAAGCAGTGGAACCGACAGACTGCAGGCATCTCAGAGAAACAAGAGCATAAGAAGTCAATTTTTTGGTGGAATCTATTCAACCTCTTGTGCCTGCCCAGAAGAGAGAAAATACAAAAAAAGTTTCTACTCCATGTTGAGAAATCAGGCAAAAACAAACAGCAAATCACCAGTGTACCTGTAGGGAAAGAACATTCTGGATTCCAAGTGAAAATTCAATTTCTCATAAATACTGGCTGCCTATCTCTCCACCATTTAACAAGTCCCTGCCTCTGTTTTATGATGATAATGAAGACTCAAGTCTTACCAAAGTCTGTATTTTACAATAATATAGCAAGAAGAGCAACACTCCAGTTTCATTTTCCTAATAAGCAACTTTTTAAAAAATAAAGAACATAGGTCACTGAATAGTTTGCTGATAAAAATAAAATTCCGAATTAAAGCATCTACTTTATACCTAGTAGTTACCAAATTTAAAAGTAAGGAGAAGAACACATTCACCAGGGGAAGATGTGGTAGTTCACTCACTCAAGAAGCAGAGACACTCGTGCACACAAGCACAGGTCTGCTATTAGGACCACTCTGGTCACAGGGACAGATGGCCCTAGGACTCCACCGAAGGGTGGACGAAAGAGGACAGTCATGTGTAAGGCAGACAGAAGAAGTAAGTCTGTGACAAGAGCCATGACCTGAAACAAGACGTCAACACCAATAAGCGGGAAAGCTTGAGAAAATTCAGGAGACAAAGCAATCAGAAATGGGGACTCACAACTGGCATTGCATAGTCTCTGAGGAACTTACCTAGAGTTTTCTCTGTTCTATTAATTTTGTTAGAATACAGACAGAACATCCGTCTCCAAAACTCCAGTTGGATCAATGGGACAGGAGCCTGGTCATAACATCCAACAAGCTTTGCGGCAATCACTGCGATGACCATATTTCCTTTCACAAATATAACAGCACAAGGCTAAAAATACATTGTGGTTTCTTCCTGTGGGCTGCTGAGAAAAGCAACAGCCTGCAGGAAGAAAATGGCTGTATTTCAAATTTGTCCACGGCCACATCCCTACGGGTAGAAACTCCTGAATGGATGCCATGGAAAAAACGTATATTTTTGGAGGATTCTTCACTGGGTATCTACATCTAGACGTAAAAAGAAAGCAAAGGAGCTGACCAAAGAAATCACACGTCCAAATTGAGCTGGTTTCTTAATGGCAGTATCAACATGCTCTAGTCAGATATATTGGGGAAAAAGAACTTCATACTCAAGTGTGTAATCACACAGCTGTTTTTAATCAGGAACAATGCACTTCTCACCTATAAGAAGTCATTTTTCAAGTATGAGTCTATCCCCATAAAAAGTCTCAATACAATAAATACATTTTGTAAAATGATGGCTGACTCTTGGCTGCTGCTATTGCATTTGCATGAGAGAAAATGTGGCTGGAGGGGAAAAGGGAGTTGGACTCTTTCCCTCCAGGCAATCTATTTTATTACTGTCCTGTGGACAGTTGATGGCTTTTGGGTGGCTAAGGAGAAAACAGTAATGGGGGGGGGGATGACGGAGTATCTAATAAGCGAATAGTAAGGAAGAAAGGGAAAGTGGCTAGGGGAGAAAACTAGTGAAATACCCAGCAGACTGAACCAGGCTTTTCTCTGGCCTTTACGGTTCCCAAGTTACTGATCAATGACCTCCTTGCTTCAGCCTCATCCTGGGCATGAAGGTCACGTGTTCCTCCAGTGAGAAGGAGAAAGGACCAGCTCAGCTACGGGATGGAGGAGACAAGTCCATACTTTTGAAGCTCTTTAACTGGATTTTCATGTCCTGATTATGATATTTCCCTTCACATACCTTTAATTTCTAAGCTTTAATGTCCATTAATATTTAAATATTTTAAAAAAGTCTGTAAAAGACAAAAAAGTAATTATTTGGGGCTCAGGTTTTGTTTTTGATTATCCTGTACATGCTACTACATAGTGAATAAAAATATGTGAACTTATATTTATATTATTTCTCGTATCATTTTTACGATTATCAACAGAACCCAAGTGGGTTTTTATGTGTTAGCTAATAATCTAGTAGACGGTTGACAGTGGATAATTCTAGAGAGGGAAGAACTGGAGAAGTGAAGTTCTTAATTGTCCATTTTGGTTCACATTATGCTGTAGACATAACCTGCATCTTACTGTTATTAATCTAAATTCTAAAGTCAATTTATTATGTTGACAAAATTGTTAGGCATGAGACACTTAATGGAAAATGAAAGGAAATGCGAAAAGCAGAAGGTAATGATCTAGGATGGTTCTTACGAACATCCTACACTACAGAGGTACCCTACACCATCTCCCTCTTTTAAGACGCTCCTTGAGAGTCTCAGTGCCTCAGCTCTCATTCCCTTTCCTTGCAACTCTTTAGAGCAAACCACAAAGAGCTCTCTAGACTTTGGATCTCCCCTTCCTCACCTCGCATCTGAACAGGAACTTACTTCAGTCAGTCTTTTGTCCCCACAATCCCAGTGACAATCCTAGTGCTTGTCAATGTCACCAATGAATCTCTCACCAAATCCACAATTCTCAGCCCTCATTTAATTTGGTCCCCAAGCACCATTTGACATGATTGATGACTCCCTCTCTGAAACTCTGTCTGCCTGCCTTCTCTCAAACATTCTTCCATGTCCCTCAGGGGTGGACGGGTCTCAGTAATGATCACTGCAGCCCTCTTCTCTTTCAAACTGGGAAATGCTGAGGTGCTCACAGTGTCATGCCTCTCCTTCTCCATGTGGCCCTCTCCCAGATGACCCTGTGAAGTTCACAGCATTAAATACCTCCTTTATCCTAATGGTTCCCAAATTTATTTTTCCAAACCTGCCTCCTCTTTCCACTGTGCCCCAGGCTGTCCTGCCCAACTTCCAGGCAAATGCAGAGCTGGTAGTTCAAACTTCACATGTCTGAAAGGGAACTCCCTTCTCAAGGCCACGCTGCCCATCTCAGGCAACACAACATGCCAAAGAGCTCAGCCTCAGACCTCTAAGTCCTCTTTCCTCCCCCCACCCTTTTCCTCAAACCTCACATTCAGACACACCACAGTCAACCCTACCAAACCTGCTGTTTACCCCATGGCCTTGGAGGCCCTGCAACGTCTGTCTTGGGCCAGTCCGCCCCCTCTGTTCTTGAGCACCCCCTCCCTGCCCAGGCTCCCTGCAGGTCCTCCTCACACAGGCCACTCACCATCCCTCAGCAAACCTGTAGTTCTCTCTGGAAAGCTATTCCACGGGTATAATTAGCATTTCTCACTTCCCAGAGAGACCTTTTTTGACCAGACCTGAAATTGTGCCCCTGTCCTATTAACTTCCTGTCCCCTTATCATTGCTCTTACACCATCTGACACATTGTTTCTGTCACTAGATGGTAAGGCTCATGACAATAAGAACTTGCTCATCAGAGAGCCCCTAATTCCTAGGCCTATGTTTGGCATAAAGTAAATACACATTACATAATGGAGGGGCGGGGGATCCTAAACACACCTACCTTTCCATTCAGGCATTAACGAACCAAGAACAACTTGTGACTTCTTATCACCCTCTGTACTTTTCTGTTACTAAATCTCTATAAAATCTAGCAAAAATCTTCTGGAAAATGTATTATGAACTCAGCTGGACAGAAATTCCTTTAGGAGGTCAAATAATACTTTTAGGGTCAAATAATACCTTTAAGCAGTCACAAAACTCTCCCCTGCATGCATAGCACTGCACTTGTGGGTGGGCTAAATTGCTACTTGTCCTTCTGGTATCAAGTGGACAAATGTCTTCCTTTAGAGAACTTTTATGTGTTTGTTAATTGTACCTTCCAGAACATCCTTCCGTTTTTCTTCATAGCAGATATTATTACCTCCAGAGCCCAACTGAGATTTCCAGGTGCTCTGGACTAGCTGGCACCTTGGCATTCCTTTAGACCACTATTCTTTACGTAGTTGGATGGAAGCTCTAGCCTCATTAGGAAGCATTTTCCTATCACTCTGTTGCTAATCAACCATCACTTATGGAAGTTTCAGCCATCCTATCCCCAGAGCAACATAGTAAAAACATTCCTTCTTTCCATACATAACATCCTATGTGAAAATACTTTTATCAAATACTACATTCTCTATTTGCAATCATAATTAAACCTGCTCCGCTGGGAAAATTCCTGGCTGGTCTATTTTTAGTTCAACTCTGTCTACAATTATCAGCTATTTAACTGTTTCCATGATTTTCTTTTTTTTTTTTTTTTTGCTTAATGTCAATATCTCCCAAGAGACAAGAAGCCTTATGAAACAGAAATAGCATTTGTTTTGCTCAACACTGTATCGCTAGTGTCAATAAAATGTCTGATAATGATAGATGCTCAATAAACATTTGAATAGAAAAATGATTTAATTTACACAGTACAGAGCTTAGAGATGGGTGAGTCCATTCCCAGCCTTTTTTGTCATGTGACACACGTGCTAATCTATTTCTGGATCAGAGACCAGGTAAGTTATGCCTACTTTAAAAGTGATCAACCAGCATCATCATCTACATTCCTATGTGTTATGTTTTCTATTTTCATCATTACCATTTTGAAAAGCCAGCTCCCCTTTTGGATTTTCCTTTGCTCATCCATCCCAGACACACAGGTCCCGAGTGGGCAGGGAAATGGGGATCCCTTTATCACTAGGCCACTTCACTGCTGGCCCAGTGCCCAGCTGCACATGTGCAAAATAAAGAACTGAGGAATTAATGAAATGCCCTTTTCTTTATTCATTCTGTGACGTAGGAAGCCTCTTCCACTCAACACTTTTACTATTACCTAATTAATCAATTAAGCAATAAAAAAACTAACAAAACGCTATAGCAATACTTGTAGACTATGGTGATTATGAAAACTTAATATAAAACTAAGAAAAATAGAAAATGTGGTATGTTTCCAACAATTTCCCAATTCTAAACTCTCATCTAATTTTTTATATGTAGTAACAACTTTGAGAAGCATTTCTATACCAACGCTTTAGTGCAGTTTTTCTTTCAAAGATGCAAGGAGTTTCTGTTCCTCCAACTCTTCTGTTTTTACAAGAAAGAGAAAATATTTTGAATATGATTGCATCTGGTATTTTGGCAAAGATATAATGATAAATTGCAAACATTTATTGATACTTGATCAATACTAGACATTTACACATTATGTTCTTACTTAATCTTCCTAATAATCTAGAACAACTATGTTATTATCCCATTTTAGCAATGATAAAAGTATAGATGACTGTGACACAGTCTACCATGTTTCTGATTAAATACATTTTTTTATTCATGATCAGAAAAAAACACTAAATAAAAATGCACTACATGAAACTAACAAATATACTCACATAAAGAACAAATTAGAAGCATTTTAGGAGTCTTAAAAGTTCTCCTGCAATGATTCATTTTCCAGAAAATTAAATCTTTAATTTTGTAAAATATACCCTATGTCTTAGAGTTTTAAAACAGTAACCTCTCCCATAAAATAACAGCTAATGAAGGATATCTCTGTTGTTTCCATCATTAGTGAATCAAAATTATATAAAAAAGGTCCTGAGCAACATTAAACCTGTATTAATCAACTTCATAAGACAATATTTTTCCCTAAGTAATATTGCAGAAAGATTAGATTCTATCATGTATACATATGCACATCTATAAAATAAGGTACTGGGCAAGGTGGCATTTTTCGCTATTTGCTAAATTCTAAATCTTAAAAGATGCATAATCACATTTGTAAATTATAAAGGAAAATAAATACTTGATCTGGCCTTCAGTTAGATTATTCTTATTCGAATCATTTATCCATTTCAATTAGAAGTATGAGCAATATCAAAGAAGTTCCAGTTCCAGGAAAAAACCCCTTAGAAGTCTCCCTAACTTCTCTTTTTCCTCTACCTTTTCACTAGTGGGTGGCGGGGCTAGTTCGCAGCCGGGAGTAGCTCCAGAGAGACAGGCTGCTCGGTAAGCAACAAGTGCCTGCATCTCCAGCTTGTAGCTGAACTTCCTCATGCCCTGCATCATAAGATTTTAACTTGATGAAGCTGGCAAGGTGAAATTTATGCCACGTGCTACCAAGAAACTTCCTGCAGATAAAACAATAACTTGCCAATGGTGAATGCACAATTTTGTACCATATGTTTGCAAAAAATTTCTCTAAATTCACAAACAAATGCTACTTCTATGTATTAAATCCGAACTTATGTAAGAACTAAAACACCATGTTTCCTAGCATTTTGTGAGAAGGCAGTGTTTTACGTATTCAATCACATTTTAATTGTAGGACTCAGTAGTAATACAGTGTGTCAAAGCAAAAAGTAACCCAAGTTTTAATCCAAGATGGTTTCTAGGCTCTGAAGACAAAATATATATGTATGTATTCACTTTAAAAGGGAATGAGTCAATGATTATGGGCATTTTACATTTGTATAGATGGATAGGTTATTTTTTAGATTCATGGGAGAGAAAGCTAGAATAGACAATTACCACAATCCCTTCTAGTAAAAATTGGGGAAAAAAATAAGAATTTAGGAGAAGCAAATAACTTCATGATCCACTTGCATAACTATCAAATTAAATTATACATTACATGGTCATGTGGCAACATAATATCCTGCCTTCTAATCCCTAAAAGGGAATATTAATATTGCATTTTAAAATATTTCCATTACATTAATTTATGGAAGAAGTTAATAATCCAAGCTACATCATATTTCCGTAGCCAAACACCTAAGTTTAGAATTATTTTAATGGCAACTAAATATCCAAGTTACTCAAAAGCAAAAGATCAGAGTCTAGGCATTGCAACTTCATGACACTTTATATTATTACCATATAAATAAATCCCAGTTGAACTAACAGAAGAAACATCTTGATTTACTTTTTAAAGCATTTGTACTTTATAAGCAATTATACTAACTATAGACTGCTCTCACTCTTCCTTAAAGGTGAGAATTTAAAGGAGGAAAGCATTATTTCCCAAATTTAGATCTCTAACTCTACAATAAGTAAAAATATAGACTAAATGAACCTGGAGCACCGATCCACATAAACATGGGGCTGGTCCTTCTAAACTGCACCCCATGGCTGATCAGTTGGCGTCTCCGTGCTGCTCTGCACAGAGCTTCTTTAGATACCAGGTTTGGATGCTAGATCTAGGGCCTGTCCACAGCAAAAAAAGACACCACGTCCAGCGCTGAAATTAATCAAGGCTTTGTCTGTGTCTCTTACCTTTGCCATGGCCTCTCCCATCCTCCAAAAGTGGCACGACGATAGTGTTGTTCACATTTCCAGGTGACCTTACAGCTGTGTAGACGACAGGCACGGACTGCACCACCACGGGGATGCGGTGAACGTGACTCAGTTTGTTAGACTGTAAATTCATGGGACTCGAAGGTGGTACAGGATGGATAATGTGCAAAAACTGCTGGCCTCCCACACCAGATGCAGAGGCAACGAGGGGCCCTGGAGTTAATACTGTTGACGAAGATGAGGCTGAAGAGACGGATGTGATAACAGTCGGGGATGAGGCTGGACGACTAGAAGACGATGACGAGGTTGAAGTTGAAGACGGCGAGGAGGCAGACGCTGTCATGGAAACTGGGGAGGATGAAACGGCGGTCGGGGATGTCCTGGCTTTGTTTATTGACAAGTCCACTGGCTCAGTTTGTGTTTGGAAGTGATCTACAGATAACGAGTCCTCCGGGGGTTCCCCTTTCACATTATTTAGCAACAGGGGAACAGCTTCCATATCGGGATAGTTGTGGACGTTTGGAGACTGTGGGGAGAAAAATGGAACATGTGTTTATCTTTGTTAAGCACACTTATAGTAGGTGGGTGATTTATCACTTGAATGTTTATTAATTTTTCTCTTACTGTTAGGAATCATTAATTTATCCTCCAAGTATTTGAAGGATTGCTCTGTGATAGTCACTGTGACTAAATCTGAGGGCATAAAAGTACACAACTGAGTAAGACGAGGTTTCTACCATGAAGGTATTCCCATTCTATAGGAGAGAGAGACAATTGTTAAAATATAGTGAAAAATACAGTAAAATACAGTAAAATCCATGCTCTGTGGAGGAGAAAGGAGACCACAGGAATCTACAGAAATTTTCCATTAATCATTGGAGAAATGCAAATCAAAACCACTTTGAGATATCATCTAACTCCAGTAAGATTAGTCCACATCACAGAATCTCCAAACTACAGATGTTGGTATGGATGCAGAGAGAAGGGAACACTTATATACTGCTGGTGGGAATGCAAGCTAATATGACCTTTTTGGAAAGTAGTTTGGAAAACACTCAAGGAACTAAAAGTAGACCTACTATTCAATCCTATAATTCCTCTACTAGGTATATATCCAGATGATCAAAAATTATTTTACAACAAAGACATCTGCACCAGGATGTTTATTGCAGCCCAATTCATAATAGCCAAGACATGGAAACAGCCCAAATGCCCATCGACCCATGAATGGATTAACAAAGTGTGGTATATGTACACCGTGGAATACTATGCAGCCATAAAAAGATGGAGACTTTACCTCCTTCGTGTTTACATGAATGGAGCTGGATTTGCTATATTTCGACCCATGAATGGATTAACAAAGTGTGGTATATGTACACCATGGAATACTATGCAGTCATAAATAACATGGAGACTTTACCTCCTTCATGTTTACATGGATGGAGCTGGATTTGCTATATTTCTTCTTAGCAAAATATCTCAAGAATGGAAGAAAAATTATCCAATGTACTCAACCCTATTATGAAATTAATTTATAGCTATCATAGGAAAACTATAACCCAATTTTAGCCCAAGAATATGGGAAAGGGGAAAGGGAGGGGAGGGGAGATGGGAGAAATGGGTGGAGGGAGGGTGATTGGTGGAATCACACCTATGATTTATCCTATAAGGGTACATGTGAATCTCTCTAAATGTAGAATATAAATGTCTTTTTTTTTTTTTTTTTTTTGAGACGGAGCCTCAAGCTATCCCCCTGGGTAGAGGACCATGGCATCACCGCTCAGAGCAACCTCCAACTCCTGGGCTCAAGCCAGTCTCCTGCCTCTGCCTCCCAAGTAGCTGGGACCACAGGCGCCCGCCACAACGCCCGGCCATTTTTTGGTTGCAGCCGTCATTGTTGTTTGGCAGGCCCGGGCTGGATTTGAACCCGCCACCTTAGGTGTATGAGGCTAGCACCTTAGCCGCTTGAGCCACAGGTGCCAAGCCATCTCTTTTGTCTTTATTCAGTGGTCCATCTATCCGTAGGTCTGTTCTGGGCCTCTCTTTTATTCCATTGGTTTATGTGCCAGTATTTTTTCCAATAGCACATTGTTTTAATTACTATGATTTATAACAAGTCTTAATATTTGATGAAGCAAAGCTTTTCATTCTATTTTTCTTCAAGTTTGTGGTTCTTCAAGATTATCAGTAGCACAGATCCTTTCTGTGATTCAGTAGCACAGATTCTTTATTCTACTCCTAAGGAAATAGACATTAAATACAATATTCTCATATCTTTGTCACTGGTTTAATAAGAATTTTATCGCAAATGAATATTGAATATTATTTAAAACACTTCTCTGCCACTACTGAGTTGATTGTATGGTTTTGCTCTGTCATTTTATTAAAAATTATGTTGATTTTTTAAAATAATAAACTAAACTGGGGGCAGTGCCTGTGGCTCAGTGGGTGCGGCCCTTGCCCCAGCCAAACTGAAACAAAAAAATAGCCGAGTGTTGTGGCAGGTTCCTGTAGTCCCAGCTACTCAGGAGGCTGAAGCAAGAGAATCACCTAAGCCCAGGAGTTGGAGGTTGCTGTGAGTTGTGTGACACCACAGCACTCTACCAAGGGCGATAGAGTGAGACTTTGTCTCTACAAAAAAAAAAAAAGAAAAGAAAAGAATAGTAAACTAAACTTACATTCATAGAAAAAACTCTACCGATTTATTTTATATTTTTATAAGGTTGTTAATATTTTGCTTACGAATTTTTGTACCTATATTCATGAACGTGATTGGCCTTTAACTTTCCTTTCTTATAATATTCTTATGAGATATTGATAGAGGATAATGATGGCCTTATTAGAAATGGAGAGTTTTCCTTCTTTTCCTTTCCTTTGAAGAGTTTATGTAACATTGATATTGTTTTATTCTTAACTGTTGATAAATGTACATGTGGAGTCATCAAGCCTGTAGCTGTCTTTGTGGAAATGCTTTTAATAAATGACTCAATATCTTTAGTGGTTACAGGACTATTCCAAATTTTTATTTTTTCTACTGTCAATTTTGACATGTAATTTCTCAGAATTGTTCTCTCTCACTTAAATTTTAAATGTTTTCTTCTTAACTTTTAATATCAGAAGACTTACTGTACTGCCTCATTCCTTATTCCTGACATTGGATATTTATGCCTTTTTTTCTTTTTTCTTGATTGTATTCATCAGAATTTATCAATATTTTAGCTTTTCAAACATGACCTCATTTTTCATTTGTAATCTGTTTTGTTAATTACTCTTCTATGTTTCCTCATTTCCTATATCCCTGTTTCTACAATTTTTTTGCTATTTGGGGGGAGGGGTTCCTAAATTTTTGACACATATGCTTTCACTCATTGATGTTTTCTTATTTTCTACTATCTCTATTTAAAGACATCACATTTCCTTTCAGATATGACATTAACTATAGTCTTCACTTTTTACTATATGTATTTTCATTGTTGTTCAGTTCAAAGTATTTTAAATTTCCCATTGTGATAGAGAATGTTCTAGCTGTCGTTTTTTTGTTCTGTTCTTTTTTAATATATAATTTAATTACCTTTTTGTCACAGAACACATGCTGTATGATTTCAGTCCTCTGAAACTTGTTGAAATCTGCGTTATAGCCCACAATATGGTCAATTTTTATAATATTCTGTGTATGCTGGAAACAAAGGGTGTTTGCAGTTGTTTAATTTGTTGTTGCACATGTAGGTCAATGAGGTCAAATGTGTTCACTATGTTACTTAAATTCTGTGTATTCTTACTGATTTTTTATTTATTCTATTTCCTGAGAGATGCTATGTTGAAATTATTGACTATGATTACTCTTTTTGTTTGGTAGACAGCATTTCACTCTGTTGCCCAGGTTGGGGTGCAGTAGTGTGATTGTAGCTTATTCCAGCCTTGAACTCCTGGGTTCAAACAGTCTTCAGGCCTTGGCCACCTACAGGTACACATCACCATGCCCAATTTTGTAAACTTTTTTATAGAAACAAGAGGTCATATGTTACCCAGGCTAGTCTTGAATTCCTGAGCTCAAGCAATCCTCCCACTTCTGCCTCCCAAATTGATGAGAGTATAAGCACAAACCACCACACCTGGCCTATATGTTCTATTTTCACTTTATATATTTTGAAGCTATATTTCTAGGGCTAAATTATAGTATATTATTATATAAATTTAGAATTATTAGATCAGGTCTCCTTGGTAAATTGGAGAATTTAAAATTTGAAATTGTCCTTTCTAATAACTTTCTTGTCATTATCTTTACCTGATATTAACACAATTTGGCTGATGTTTTACAGCACATATTTTCCCATACTTTTTACTATCCATATTTTTGTAACTCAATGATTTAGAACTGTCTTTTATGAATGACAAGTGATTAGAGCTTTTTGATAATTTAATTTTTTACCCAATCAGACATTGCTTTTAATTAATGTTCTTAAACATTTTAGGTAAAATCTGCCATCTCATTAAATGTTATCTCTTTGCCTAACAAGTTCAGTGTGCTTTTATCCCTTCTTTCTTTTCATCTTTTGGATTATTTTGTTACCCCGTTTTCCCCTCTCTGATCCACTTGTCCCATTGGATCCACTTTCAGTGCTTCTCAACCCTGCCCGGGGTCCTAGGAAGATGTACTTCACCATTGATATCAAATTGCTCCCTTGCTTTCTGACTTCTGTTCAGGTTTGTTCACTGGAAGGCACCAGAAAAAGATTGAACAGAGGGAAAATATGAAGTTGGGATATTTATTCACTTTTTCTCATCTCTGCATAGCTCCCTTCATACAAAGCAATCCACTACATGTGGGTGTGTTACTTGACTCTCTTCATGTAACCTCCATGGGAACCAAGATCTGAAGAACTGCAGCAATTCTGCTATTCTGGCTACTGCTATTGCTGCAAGCAATAAGCTATCCTTTATTTCTGACCCAGGAGTCTTGTGTCTTCTGCCTCAAGAAACTAGCAGAATTATTGGGAAACTAGCAGGATAATGGTTGGCTTACAAGTTGAGGAAAGTCTCAGACCCCTCATCATTATTAATATACTCCATTTTGTGATATTATTTTGTTTTGCTTAAACTTACTCAGATCTTTATAAAGAATTCCTTTATTAAACTCTCCTCAGATTACTCAGCTTGAATGTGCCATCTATTCCTACTCTATTAACTTGAAAATAGTATGCATTTTTACTATTATTTTAGTTTATACCAAAGATTACAATCTATATCTGTGACTTGTCAAAACTTATTTATTGGTAATTTTACTAATTGCTAGTAAAATTGTTTATTAGTAATAAACAATTACTGTATCTGTGACTTGTCAAAACTTGATTAGTAATTTTACTAAAGTGTCTTTCCAGACACTTTATTTACTCTTCTCTCAATTTCCATGTTGTCTTTATTAATCTCTACCTGTATGCATGTGTGTTATACACCCATAAGATATTATTAATATTGTTTCACACAGTCAATACTCATTTGGTTTTACTCATGTATTTACCCTTGTATTGGTCATCATTCTTTCTGAAGTTGTTAAACCTTTATCTACAATTATCTTTCTTCTACTGATAAAAGTCTGCTGGTGACTAATTGTCTATCTGAAAATGTTTATACTTCATCTTCATTTTTTCTCTATATTTAACAACTATGGAAATATAGTTCATATGCTACACAATTCACCATTTAACATGCACAATTCAATGCTGTGTACCCAGTCTCACAATCAATTTAGAACATTTTCATCAAACCAAACCCATACACATTACATTTTACCCCTAACTATCCTAGGTAACCAATAATCTATAGCCTGTCTCTATAGATTTGCTTGGTCTAAACATTTAATATAAAAAGAATATAAAAAGTGTTCTGTCTTGGCTCGGTGCCTGTGGCTCAAGTGGCTAAGGCGCCAACCACATACACCTAAGATGGCAGGTTCGAATCCAGCCCAGACCCACCAAACAACAATGAGGCTGCAACAAAAAAATAGCCCGGCGTTGTGGCAGACGCCTGTGGTCCCAGCTACTTGGGAGGCGGAGGCAGGAGACTCACTTGAGCCCAGGAGTTGGAGGTTGCTATGAGCTGTGATGCCATGGCACTCTACCCAGGGGGATAGCTTGAGGCTCCGTCTCAAAAAAAAATCCTGGTGCCAGCCCTCAAGTCTAATAGGGGAGATAAGAGAACAGATAATTCTAATGATGTAAGGTAGAGTATGACAAGGTATTCCAGCATCTTCTGAATGAGGCAACCAGGCAAGCTAAAATACCACCAAAGGGTTTCCTCATCCTACAAGGATAGCAGACAAAAAGCTGGTAAGTGCTGGGGAGACGTTATTCTCTTGCCAGAAAAAGACATTGAAGTTTATGATATAAATAATAATTTACCTAGATCTCGGCTTAGCCTCACACAGTAAACTAAGGTATACTTAACTTTGATCTGGACCCTCTAATAATATGTGAATCCTGGGAAAGGCAGCCTGTTCTCTTCTAAAGCCAACAAGAGGGGCAGACAACAGCCTGATGAGCTGGAATCTCAAGGCCCTAGGGACTAGTCAGGCCACTGCCTGGAGGCCCCATCCTGGGCCCCTCACTGGAGTTACACAGAGATTTACTCCACATTAGCTAGAAATTGGAGCAGGATCTACTTTCAGATACACAGAGAATATAAAAATATATTCGCTTTATTTTAGAAAAATGACTGATGGAGTAAGCTTATCACAAACTGGCCTGTTAGGGGTCACAGAATTCACAGGAAACAAGTCTGGAGACCAAATGCCTGCTCCAGACTCTTCAAACAGGCTTGAGTCCAGTAGAGGATGATTCAGGAAGAGGGCTCAGGAGGTTAACCTCAGAGGCCATTCACATGTAAATGCCCAGTGAACCAATGCCTGGGAAGATCAAACTCTCTGGGGCTGGCCACAAAAGTAGGGGTGGATAAAGACAAGTCATTTGCCTGCATTTCTCATTTTCTGTTAGCTAATTTCACTGCTGGAAGATGACCTCTTTTTCCCTAATCTTCTTTCAACTCAGAGAGTTTAAGTCTTCTCCAGCTCACCCTAATCCATCCCAACTCCCAGTGTCTCTACTCCTGGGGGACCAGCTCTGGCAGCATCTCTTCTTCCTGTCCCTGGGCCAGAATCTACAGAAGTCATCCCTGCTGGGTAGAGGCAAGTCTAGGCAGTGACTGTAGTGGTTTGCTACTGAGTTCTTGCTTGCTGTCCTGATCTCTTTACCTAAAGAGACAGAAGGTAGAACTGCTTTAAATAGCCCTTCTTCCTCAAGCCCATTTGCTACCCACCTGGGGCTCTTTAGAGTAGTAAGAAATGGGGATCGCCCCCCCCCCCCGTTCCCTTCTTCATTCCCATCTTTCCAAATAGAATTAAGGGCTGATGTGAAGAACAGCCAGTCTTACCTGGTAGGTCCTGGGACTGCAACTTTTCTGGGGGGTTGTACACTGCTGCGAGTGGCACCCATAACAGGAATATTTGGTCGCTGGGAAATAGGGACTTAATGAGGGTTAACAAAACAAATGAGTTAGTAGAAAGTTCAACTGACCTTCTCAAGAAGTACTTGCCCACCCAAGGAACTATAACAAATTGGTCAACATACTGAGGGGGTTAACATAAGGAACCAGGTTTACTGTATTGATATGCACATGTGGTGTACATCAGGGCTATAATTAGGTCATCTTAAGGAGGTGGTCGAGTATGGAGGTTCTACTGTATTGGATGAAGGTAGAGTGAGTTTGGAATTAGTGCCCTCCCTCAACTATGAGGTATTTGAAAATTGAAGCAGACTCTCTGCCAGCCCCACGTTCTCTCTTTAACTCAGTCTCCCATCTTCCAACATTAGTATAATGAAGCTGGCAAAAGTGGTCACTGCTGACAACTCTGGGGGGATTGAGGTCAGGTTAAGACAAAGGCAGGTATTCTTTCTCCTGTCTTCTTACCCTTTAGTGCACTTTTCCTCACCTCTGTGCCCTGCAGCACTTGGTCGTGGAAGCCCTTTCCGAGTTGACAGAGAGTCTGTAGGTAGGGCACCTTTGCTGGGTGGTACACTCCGGCTGGTAAGTGGCATTCGGCCAGCGGGCCTGGGGATGGCTGAGGGAACAGGTAGTTGACTGGAAGATTTAACAGCTGCTCCCTTTGGCCGAGGCAGACGTTGAGAGCTGCTGGTAGAAGGCTGTGGGGCCAGGACTGGTCTGACAGGGGTAGGTGGGCCTAGGGGAAAGAAGTAGAGGAATTTCAGGGTCAGTTCCACACTCTTCCTACTCCCACTCCCTCTGCAGCTTGGCTTTCCAGGTCTTCTCACTTGCTGCTGCTCTCCCACTGGGTCCAGCTTTCCCCTGGATTGGAGGAGTTGATCGGATTGGAGGACTTGATCGGGCAAGAGGAGAAGATGCTGGGCTCTTGGTCACAGGGAATACAGTGGAAGTGGGTGACTCCTGAAACACAAAGAGAGAAAAATAGGACTAGAATGGATAAAGTGTTGGTTGGATGGCTTAAGGAGTTAAAGAACAGAGGTGGAAAACTGTCTAGATTCCAGTAAGGAAGGGCAGAAGTGAGCTGCCAACATCATCATCATCACATCACTATCACCAATGCCATTTATTAAGAGCTTATTATAGATATTATAGAGCTTGTGCACAGGCACCATGGTAAGTCCCTTGCTTATGGTTCTCAATGAATTCCAACAATTCTAGAGTTAGAATTACTAACCCACTTCCAATGTAGAAACCATGTTCATCTTATGTCATGAACTGCGTCTGAATGTACACATTCAACTCAACCCTTTAAACTCACCCTCTTCATGCTGGAGGGCCTTTTCCCAGATGTTATCCGAAGAGCTCGGACAGACCCCTTCCTATCACTGCTCCGAAGTCGAGGTGTCCTGTTGCTTGGGGAGGGGTTGCTCCGAGTTAAAGAGTTCACAGTGGGCAGCAGGTCTCGGACAGGGCTGTCCTTCAGTACAAAGGTCTCCCGCCGAGGGCTGGGCTTCATCTGGCGTCGTGGTGCTGGGCCTTCACCTGCACTCTCCCGCTCCTGCAGGGCACACTGCTCCAGCTGAGTGGCCAGCCGGTTGGCCTCATCAAGGATCTCTTCCAGCTTCTCTGGGCTGAGGGGGCCTAGGCTGAGCCTCATACCCTGGGGGGTAGGGGCTACTGCATTTGGGTTGCTCCTGTGGGAGAGGCCTCGTCGGAGTGGTTTCTCTGGAGTCAGCAACATTGCCATGTCTTCCTCCTCACGACTAAGACAGAAAACAAACCAGACACCATGCCCATACAAAAGAGAATAGAAAGCTATGCAAGGGAGACTGGCAAAACCCCCACAACAAAGTCAGAGAAGTGATACTCATGCTGGCTGTGAGATCTAACCTACAGGTGAGATACCTGGTTCCAGGAAGCCTGATAGCCCTTTAGTATTTACTGATATCACAAATGATGCCAGGAGGGAGATGCAGCAAATTCACTTACCCTTCTTTTTAATACTCAGAAATCTAACTCCAGCTTCTCCCTTCTCTACCTCAACAGGAGTGTCATAGAGGTCAGAGACTATGAGATACCCAGCACATGAGTGCATGAAACCTTGCTATATGACCAAGCTGGGCCCCCAAAATTCAACAGTAATGGGTTAGAGACAAAAAAGTGTTGTTGGAGGAAATTAAGTCGGATAAAGAGACCAGTACCTGTCAGATGGTGACACTCCTCCAAAGTCCAAGGTCTCATCAACAATAAACTTTACATCTGAAGGGGAAGAATGAATGTCAGTCACGGGCCCCTGATGCGACTCTCAATGGCTAGGCCTCATTCTTCCCTCCAGAGTTTCCTTACCTTCCTCCAACTCCTCCATGTCCAGCCAAAAGGAACAAGACTCAGCTTAAACCCGAGCTGGAGAGAAACCGCATCTTTCTTCAGCTATTTGTCCTGCCCAAGGGCCCCAGCTAGACTCAGGATGCAAGCCAGGCACTGGGGCCATGCTGAAGGCAAAACAAGCGCTCCTGCACCTGCCTAGTAACTAGCTGGGTTATCTCCGGGAAAGGTGCAGATCTCCCCTCCCCCATTGCGCTCTCGCCCCCTGCATCTGCACGCTCCACCTTCCTCCCCCCTACTACTCCCAGGATTCTTCCTCGCCCCAACCATATTTCTACTCCTCGGGCACCACACTCACCCCACGCCAATAGCCCACCTTCAGTCCCCACTTCCCGAGCCGCCTTACCTTCCACAGAAGAGCCTTTCCTTTCACAACCTAGTCCCGGGAATCAGTCTTCAGGGGGTGGGGCTCCTTTCGAATTTCTCAGGCCCCACCCAGCTCGGCTCCATAAGCACAGTGATTGGCGAACTCTCGGGGGGCGGGGCTGCGAGGGCAACCAGCCGGAAGTCTGCCGGTGGGTTCCGGGAAAGATTTGATCCCGGGCTGTTGAAGGGTGACCGTGGATGAGGCTGCGCGCGTGTCCGCGAGACCTTCTTTCTACTCCCCGGCGGAGGTCCGAGCGGCTCGGGGCCCGGAGGACCAGGGTTTCGTGGCGGCGCGCAAGGAACCGCCCAGTGAGTGTGGGGTTGCGGCCGTGCTGCCCGTGGCCCGACACGGCCGTCACCCTAAAGCCATCGTTCTGCCGGAGGAAATTCGTTTCCGTGGGCGCGCTCCGTATGCAAACGCTGCATTGACCGCGTTTTTTCAGTTGTGATTTTTTGTTTTTTTTTAAGAGACTGAGTTTTACTGCGTCGGCCTTGGGTGCCGTGGCGTCACAGCTCACAGCAACCTCCCCCTCTTGGGCCTAGGCGATTCTCTTGCCTCAGCCTCCCGAATAACTGGGACTACAGGCGACCGCCACAGCGCCTGGCTATTTTTTGTTTGCAGTTTGGCAGGGGCCGGCGCCCTAACCACTGAACCACAGGCGCCGCCCGTGTTTTTTCTCCCCCCGTAAGAGAGTACCTCCTAGACATTTATATTGTTGATAAATTGAACAATGATGTACTAAGAAGTACATCCTCCATCCCTTTTTCAAGCAAGAACTTTCAGAACCCGAGGCAGCCAAAGCTTAAAGAAAACGAACGGCAAGAAAACCTAGGAAAACTTGGGTTCAAATTCTACCGTGACTCCTCCCTTTAGGAGCGAGCAGTTTGGAGTATATTTGCCCTCTTTGGGTCCGTTCGCTTATCTGTGAAACGAGGCTCATCGTCCTCACAATTCTAGGCTTAGGAGGGTAATTAGGAGCAAGTTTTGTACCTTGTGTCCTCGGGGGCTTTACAAGGGGTATTTCACTTCGGCTACCTCTGAACTGAAAGCTGTGTTTGTAAAATGCTCAAGCCTACCGCACTGGGAGGTTCTCTCTGATTCGACCTGGTGCCTGTGTTGTGGGCGGAGCCCCCAGATAACAGCTCCTTAGAAAGGTTATAAAAATCGGGCGGTGCCTGTGGCTCAAGGAGTAGGGCGCCAGCCCCATATGCCAGAGGTGGGGGGCTTAAACCCCGCCCTGGCAAAAAAAAAAAAAAAAAAAACAATAAAAAAAAACTGCAATAGAGAAGTTATAAAAATTTCTAGTGTTTTTTTTTTTTTTTTTTTAGAAAGAGCCGCAAGCTGTCCCCCTGGGTAGAGTACTGTGGCATCACAGCTCACAGCAACCTCCAACTCCTCGGCTAAAGCGATGCTCTTGCCTCACCCTCCGAAGTAGCTGGGACTACACGTTCCCCCTACAATGCCCGGCTATTTTTTTGGTTGTAGTTGTCATC
>CAUYQV010051472.1:0-22414 GCA_963574575.1 Galagoides demidoff | reverse complement strand
AATTTCTGTTTAAATATTATTTTTTTTTTTTTTTTTCATGTGGTTTTTATTTTTGTTTTTTAAATTGTTTTTTTTTTTTTTTTTTTTTTTTTTTTTGTATAGGGTCATTTAACTGTTTCACCATATTTCTTTTCTTTCTTTTCTTTTTTTATTTTTTTGGAAAGTTTATTCTTTCTCTATTGAATTTGTATCTTTATCCAAAATCAGTTGTTGATTTTTGTGTGGACTATTTTTAGACTTTATTTTGTCTATATTTATGCAAATATCACATTCTCTCAACTATTGTAGCTATCCTTACAAATAGGTTCTCTTTCTCTATTCCCTTTGAAGCACCAATGGATCTTATGTTAGCTCTTTGTATTTTGTATGTTCATTGAATATTATCCCCGATTTTCTATGTAGTTGTTACTTTTCTTCATTCTTTATTATTTCGTTTGGTCCTATCCTGTAATTATTTAACTTTTTCTCCAGTTTTTGTATATTAGTTGTTAAACTCAGACATTCTATTTTCTAATTTTAATTATTCACTGTATACCACTTCTGGAACTTTAGTTTGATATTTAAAAAGTGTAGTTGGTTGTTTTCTTATTCTTTAAACATAATTTCAAGGTTTCTCTCAAGTTTATATTCTTAAACGATAGTTTCAAAATTGGACATTTTTGTAAACATTATTTGGTTGTGTTATTTCCTTTGACTTTCATTTATTGTGCCTCTTTGCCACCATGTATCTTTTATTTTAATCTTTAACCAAGTGATCTCATTGAAAACTTTATTTATTGAAATTTTTTGACATCTTTTTTTTTTTTTTTTGCTTTAGAGAAAATGGGCCACTTTTTCTGTCAAGCCTAAGGCTTTTTTGTTTGTCTTTTTAGTTATAATCTACATCATTGATCAATTTAAAAAAGAATTTTTATTGTATTAAACAAAGAGCATTTAATAGTTTTTCAACATTTGTGTTCATTAATTTATCTAGTTCCCTTCACTGGTTCCCAACATTTTGGCACGAGGGACCAGTTTCATGGAAGAGAATTTTTTCCATAGACACAAGCTGTGGTAGAGTTGGGGGTAGTTCCTTAGATCTGCCCCTCATCTCTTGCTGTGATGCTCAACTCCTAAGTTTCTTTTTCCAAGGTGGGAGAGGTGTTGGGGGATAGGCCAGGAGGTGGAGCTCTGTGGGCTGTGTTCCTAACAGGCCAAGGACTACTGATCTGTCTTTGGGGGTTGGAGACAGCAGCCAAGGCTTCCCAAAATGTAATTGTTTAGGCTTTTGTTTATTTGCAGTAATTTGCCTAATGACTCATGTGCCCAGAATGCAATTATGTAGTTAATACCTTAGTGTGTTTGTTTAAGTCTCTGTCTTCACTTGATGTTGTACTAAGCACTAATGCTACTAGACACTCTGTATAAACATCAACTTTGAAATTCGTATACAACAGAAACATTAATAAATTAATTTCTTCTAAATTATTATAAGCTTTTTATTTTTATTTGACAGGTAATGTTTATTTTTAGGTAGTAAAATATTTCCTTTTTGTTGCCTACATGATTTCTTCTACAGAATTTTAGCTTCAAAGATATTCCTTGCAGAAGTTGGGTCAATATAAAGTTCTATTTATTTTGTAATGCTATTGCCTTTTTTTTTTTAATATTCAACTGTGCAGGCCTTCCGCAATTCATCTTTTTGTGTTATATAATGCTCTGAGCAAATGCCGGTTCACAACTTCCCCAAGGATGGAGATTCAGTGATCCAGGCAACATCTCTCCTCTCTGCCTCCTGCTTATTCAGTCTCCTAAGGCTCAGCATACAGCAAGGGAAAGATGTGGTCTGAGATGATTGTTATTCTACACGTTGCAAGGAAGACATTACCACATCCTGTACATTTTATTTTACACCACTTGTAACTTTACTTTGTCTAAATATCTATGCTTTTTTGATTATTGCACTGAAATTCATTTTTTGTTTGAAACGCTTAAACATAGGCTAGATAGGGAAAAAATACACCTAAAGGAATATTTCAAAAGAAGGATTCTCAATAGCTGTTGAAATCAAACTGTCACGTATGAAATTTTGTAAGTTTGCTGCATGATGTTTCCTCATTTGTTGAGGAAAAGTAGTAACCATTGCCAGGGGAGAAGGGACACAAAGAAAGGGACTTCAAGGGGGACGGGAGGAAAATTCGGCCTGCTGAACAAGGAAGTCTGGAGGGCCCAAAGGAAGATTCGCTATTCAATAGTTCTTGCCAAAAAGGAAAAGAATGTGGGTACAAGGTAACCTAGGTAACCAATGACCAAAAGAAAGAGACAATAATCAATGAACAATAGAAAGGATGATAATGACTGGAGGTGAAGAGAAGCCCGTGAAAGAGTTGCAACCAACTTCACAAAGAGAGAAATAGGCTATTTACACCTCTGCACTGTCTTTGCATCTCCTCTCTCATCTCTTCTTCATTAAAGGGATCCACTTTCCACTCTCTTAGGAAGTGCTTTAAGCTTTCCCTTTGTTCTTAAATTAAAATTTCTCCTTGTTATACGGAACCCTGTGCAGGTTACTTTTACTTCCTATTCACGCTGCCTGTGCTGCTCCAGTTTTGCATTCATTTTCTACTAGGCTTTGAAGACACAGCTGAGGAAACCTTCTACTAGGCTCAGTTTCTACTCTCCAGCTCAGATGAGTAACTGAACCAGGTCAATTGGGTTTGGGGAACCAGGCCTCCTCACCCCCAACACTAGGTTCACAGCTGAGTCCCCTGTAACAAAAGACTAAGCGAGCATACCTATGTATTGAATATAAGTTTGACGTGGCATGGAGCCTTCAGCAGTGAAGACTCAGAGAAACAGGGAAAGCTGTGTGTTTTATGCTTAGGTTTGATGAAGAGTGGATAGTGTGCAGAAGTGTGATTAGAGAAAGAGAAGGGTAACGAACTGGCAGGAACTCAGCAAGACCTATTTATCAGATTCTTCTTGATGTTGCTGTGTCTTCAAAGGGAAGGACATTTCTTTTCCTTCAGGTATAGAAAAAACATCTTTGGGGTAGGGGGTCTTATGACCTATTTTCAGGGGAAAATCAAATAATTTGTTCATGTTCTGCTTCAGGGGAGAAGTGTAGAGGAGAAGATCGGAGCGTTCTTTCTGCTTCTGTAGTTTTCTCAATTTTGTTCAGCTTAAGACACTTTGTATGTCAAGGTGCCATATTTTTGGGTAGTGTGTTCTGGGCTCTGTCACATAGAACAAATTCATATTCAAATTTAGTAGATTTGGTGTAGGCAAATTGATCTAGAGCCTGAAGTCTCAGCTATTCCCATGGACTACAGAAATTCCAAGGCTTTCCCCTCAGGAAATGGTTTGGCTAAATCTGATGTCTGCAGATTCCTTTAACCATCCCTAAGCCTCACAAAGACTTCATCTTCTGTAGAAATAGGAACGTTGCCCTCTCACAGTGCTGAAAGCTGAATGTGACTTTGGTATAGCCTGCGTCAATAAAGGCTTGGGCAGCCATCTCTGAGAAGCCCATCTCTTTCGGTATTTGAAACATAAAGCACGTTTGAATGCTACTTGACTAACTGATTCTTATTAATGATAATGAAAAATGGCCATATGTCGATAGGAGTTTTATGAAAGGTTTCCAGATTCCCTAAATCAAGTGGGTTAAATTACTTCATAGGAAGTTACTGACATTAATTATTTTGAATAATGTCTAAGCTGATTATAAGATTTTCTTTATTCACTAAAATACAAATTAGGAATTGCTCATTTAGTTCAGTTCAGCACAGGCCTTACCATACACTCAGGCTGATGTGAAGCATCTGGGTTCTGACACTTGCTGCCCACAGCTCCATCGTGAGTGCTACATGGGCAGGGTCAGTGCTTATGGGGGGCCTTCCTAATGCATGCTGAATGGCTCAGGCTGACCAGTGGGGTCATCAGTCCTTGCCCTGTGCCTGGTATCTAGGCCCCAGTGATAGCTGGGCTATTTTCATGAAGCTCTGCTATCACAGAGTTGTAGGTTGGCTAGGAAACTCCCCCTTATCTATTCAGACATTTTGTTTATTAACTTACTCAAACTTGAGGAGTTTCCATCCACTCCAAACGTCTGTCTTACCTTTCTACTGTTGTCTGTTCCCATGGCTACTATCTTGGTTTAGGCCTTATGACTGAAAATTCTTTGATTGGGCTCTACTCTTGAAATACCACCCCATGCCTTGCTTGCCTCCCGAGGGCTAGGCTAAAGACGTAAGTGTACTATGGCCTTCTGCTACTGAATTCTGCAAATGATCAGATGCTCACAGAGCAGCATCACAGGTTTCCTGTGACCTGGCCAGTTCATAAACCCCTCTTCCTTCCTGTTGGTCTTCACAATCCACACTCTAGTCAGTGAGAACAAATTGCCTCTGTTCCTCTGATATTCTTGCTATACTGTAAAAAGGACTGCCACTAGAGTACTTCCCCTGTAGCCTTCATTTATCAGGCCTCAAGTAGACATTGCATGCTTAGAGAAGCATCCTCTCTCACTTGAAGTACCCTTTCTCTCTGTTTAGTGACCTGTATGTACATCCCACACGCTGCAGTTGATCAGCAAAGACAAACACAGCCAGACAGCCTGAATTCACCTTCTTATGCGACTTGCTAGCTATGTCATCCTGAAAAAATACATACTCTCAGTTTTTGCCTCATCTGAAAGGGATTCTAACAGCCTGAAACTAAGAGGGTGACATGCTAATTCCATTAAATAATAGATAAATGTGCTGGGAAAGTCTTAAAATACAGATCCAGTAAGTGGTATCTTTTGCTCATATCAAGAATGAATAGAGTTGAATGATAAGAGTACACAGTCTGTGTGGAACAATATTAATGGTCAGCATGTAATTGGACAGTACCAATGTGGCAGAGAATATAACAATTTACCTCCACTTACAGATGAAGAGATAAGGCCTACAGAAAGATTATTAGAATTGCTCTAAGTCATAGAAAGAATATATGGGTGAAGTGAGATTTGATTCTACACAACCTGACTACAGAACTTTTACTCTTAACTACTGTACTAAACTAAACTCTCCCAGAACACACTGTGATGTTTTACCAAGCATATGTGTTGAATGTCTGAATTATTAAAAATAATATGTAAATGGCCTCTCTATAGGTTACATATTAAGGTTATTAAGTATGAAATGTCCAATTTCCTTAAGTACTAAGTTTGACAGTTGGTATCTCTGACATTTCATTTTGACATTTATTTTACTTTATATTGTGAAGGTACATCCTCATTCTTTCAAAGGCAGGTTTGGGCTTGTAATTATCTTTCACATGTTTTTTAGAGCCATGTCTGTGAAACCATGGATAAGTAAAAATTCATGTTATTTTTTAATGCAAGTTCCACTGTGGAACCAATGCAGTGTAGACAGCTCAAAATATCAACAAAATGTTTGGGAAGGATGTGGATAATGAATGCATGGTACATTGATGGCTTGAGAAGTTCCATTCTTATGATTTTAATCTTGAAAATGTGCCATGTGGGTGACCTAAGACTGAGGAGGATAATGATGAGCTGAAATCTGTGGTAGAAATGAATCCATCTCAACCTACGTGTGAACTAGCAGCAACGTTTAACATTACTTTTCCACAGTATTGGACCATTTGAAACAAATTGACACAGTAAAGAAGCTGGGTAGATGGGTTCCTCATGAATTAAATAAGCATCAGAAAAGAAATCATCTCAAAGCTTGCCTTTCTGTGCTGTCACGACATAAAAGCTAACCATTTCTATGCTGTGTTGTTACAGGTAATGAAAAAATGGATTCTTGTTGACAAGCATTCTGCACAATGACTAGATAAGGATATGGTGCTGAAACATAGTCCAAAAGCAAATATTCCTCAAAAAAAGATAATCATGCCTGTTTGGTGCTCTAACTCTGATATTATCCACTACAGCTTCATGAAACTTGGTCAATCAATTGTAGCTGAGGTCTACTGCAATCAGTCGACCTATTGGACGACTTGATGAAGATGCATGTGATTAAGTAGCTGAGATTGGTTAATAGACATAGGCCAATCCTCTTGCAAGAAAACACTGTCACAGAAATAATGCTGCTCAACTTACAGAAACTGGACTTTCAAACTCTTGGTCTATCCACAGTATGCACCAGACCCTGCACCAACTGACTACCACTTCTTCTGGCTTTGGACTACATATTTCAAGGAAGAGCTAACCATTTCTATACCATATAAAGAAGCTACCGTTAACATGGGAAAACTGTCGATGTTTAAGGTGAATACTTTGATTAATTGTACTGTTTCTTGTTTGAGATGTAGTAAACTTCTGATTCAAAATTGGACATTTCAGATGTAATGAGCTAATTGATCTAGATATATATGGTGAGAAGAGTTATAAGAATGTCCTATGCCAAAAGTTCTTGGGTATTTTGAAATTTCTGAAATTTATATTGCATTGAATATGAAAAACTGCAGAGTCAAGAACATAGAGCTAAAGCTTGGGCATATGAGTTATAAAGTTCCTGGGGAAAGGCCCCAAGTCCTGGGACACAGACAGAGATGTAGTCAGGGGTCAGGGGGAAGCAGGGTGTAGAGAAGCCAGAGCCCAGATGAAGCAGACCTTGTTTCCCATTCTCTTTCGGCAACTATCAGCTGATTCATCTGGCTAACAATTTATCCACAATCCATTCAATGTTTGTGGCACTCCTTGTATGTTACAGGAACTGCTACTTCTTTCTGAACCTCTATTTCCTCCTGAATAAAACAATCATGGTGGTTCCTTCCTTGAAAGATGTCTGAGAAGATTCCCTGGGGCATTCAAAAAGGAACCTTCTGTGTGTGGTTCTCCCACCTCTTTACCAGCCTGTTCTGGGCCAGGGACTAGGACCAGCGTGTAGGTTTAGTTATACCGGCAGGAGTCAGAGGAGTGATTATGAACCTTTGAAGGAGAGGGTCCCTTCAAGATCTCAAGGGATTGCTCAGTTGGTGGTGTAGTTCTCAGGCAGAATAGACCTTTGTTGCATGAGTGTTTAGGACAATTATTCCTCTCCCAGGCAATGTTTGGGAAATTATGAAAGAGAGTCCTCTGGGTCCTGCCACTGACCTGATATTTGTGGCTGAAGTTTAAACTGAAGCTCCATTGGATCTCCTGAATATTCAACTCTCAGATGAGTCATGCAGCCTTACCTGCTAGGTCAAAGGCAGGCACTGACCCCTTGGCAGACCAGTAGCCTCATCTCAGCAGCCACTTGGCAGGTAGACCAGTTGGCTCTGGTCCCAGCTATGTTTTCTTGAAAGGCTGAGACAAGATGATTTTTGTGGCTAGAGAAGGTCTCTGCAGGGCTTCTACAAGCAGTCAAAAGCCAAGACAGGGTCTGCAAAGTTTGTACGCTGCATTCCAGAGGCTGTTTTCCAAACTCGGGCTATGCTCCCGCCTGAGTATCACCCACGGGCACTGTGCCCTAGACAGGCCCAATTCTTAGAGCAGAAAGACCTCATTTTCAGCTCTGCAGAGGCAGCAGCCTTTAGGCTAATTAATAAATCATCAACACATTTGTGGTGTGAAAAATGAAATATTTATGCTCGCCAGAGTAATATTTCTGTCTTGCAGTCCCATGCTCTGTTGATGCCTGATGGAGGATGAAGTAAATACCAGCTGGCGAAGAATGAGTGGAATATAATTACTCTCCACAAAGTTAAGTGAATATTAAAGCACAGAAGTCACAGACACTGGCGCTCGTCTCTCCTGACTCTACTGCCCAGTAAATGGCATACTGACCTGATGTTTGCCTTTACTACCACCTCCAGCAGGGATATTAGTAAAGTGCTCGGCTGTTAGCAATGAGGAAGCAACGGGGAGATGCAGGCTGCTGAGAAACGCAGGCAGTTACTCACCTTCTATGAGTATGGAGAGATTTTTCCTGATGCTTGAGAGACAGCATGATATTGTGAAAAGAATGTGGCCTTGAAGCCAGAGAGAATGAGTTCCATACAGCACCTCTGAAACTTACAAGCCATGTGACCTTGGCCAAGGTCCTTTACATCTCTGTATTTCAGTTTGCTAGCCTAGAAAACCGGGTAGCCTTGTGTCAAGCTATCAGACAACTAGGTGTCAGAAATTAATCAGCAAGGTTTCACATGGTGACATGGAGGCAGAGATGAAATGTGAGGAGAGCTGTAGAGAGATTTGCAACATAGCCCACATGTGCAGGTGATGGCAGTAAAAATACAAAGGGATGCTTGTGAAAGGCAAGATTTGGTGGTGATTTTTGTGACTAAAGTGTGACTGAGATTCTTGATCTCATAGAGATAGAGAGCAGTGCAGTGGTTTTACCAGAGCCTGGTGGTTGGCGGTGGGGGTGGGAGTTGGAGAGATATTGGTCATAGGGTGGACGTGCCTATCATTACAGTTAGATAGGGAGAAGATGTTCAAAAGGTCTGGTGCACAGCAAGGTGACCACAGCTAATGGGGACATATTGTGTTCTTAAAAAGTGCAAAGAGAGTGGATGTTGTGTCCACAAAAATGAAAAAGATGTAAGAGGTGATGCCCCTGTTGGCTGTCTATTCTTCGTCCTGAAAGGAGGACTTGACCGGCAGCTATCTTGAGGGCACAAAGTGATGTGCTGATGTGCATAATGAGTTTGCTTGAAGTCAAACCTAGGACCTTGATCTTGGAAAGTCAGTAGTCTTTCCTTTCCAGCTCTAGACTGCCTACCTCAGTAGGTGTTCAAATCCTTATCTTCAATGCTTTGTTGCTTATAGTGGAAAGCAATTCCTAACTTCCTCGATGATGTAAGAAATACAGTAAAACCTAATTTTTTTTGAAAAATCTCCTAATCTCTGCTGCTCGACTCAGAGGAAACCCTGGTGACCTGATTTTAATGTGTAGCCTTCACATTCTTTTCTCACGTTTGCCCCATTTATAAATAGATACACATTGGACAATTAAGTTTGCAAACTCCTCCTAGAAAAAAGTGCTACATACTTCATTGCTGAATATCACTATGGTCGCCACATGGCCAAGCGGAGTACTTCAAAGGTGACTGAAGTGATATTCAGCAATGAGGTGTGTGCCACTTTCTCTAGGAGGAGGTCTCGAACTCAATCATCCCACCACGTATGTTCATAATCACAGGAGTCTTTTCAACACTTTAGTTACGTGCTCTATTTTTCTGCAACATAGTCTTTCTACTTGTATGAAAATATGTGATTTGGAACACTAGTCTTTCAAACATTCAGATACTTACAAGTCATTTTCCCTTGTTCGTCTGAAGATAAGTAGTTTTTAAATGGGTGTGATTATGCACCTGCCTCACAGGGGACATTTGCCAACTTCTGGAAACATGTTTGGTTGCGACAACTGTGAGAAAGGGAAATGCCAGGAGGACAGAGGACAGAGATGTTGCCTAACATCTTGCAATGCACAAGGCAAGTTCCTATAGTAAAGAATTATCCAGTTCAAATGTCAAGGTGCAGACTGAAATGTCCATGTGAGGTTGAGAGACCCCGCTTCGGAGTGTTCCATAAGGTAGCTGTACCATAGTTTGTTTAAATATCTGCTAGTAACTGACATTGAGATTAGAAAACATCACTGTCCATGTGTGCATGAGATTATCTGTAAAATTTTTTTAAGAATATATTTTTAGGCATGGAATTTCTTGGACAAAGAATATGCACAGTTAGTATTCTGATCCTGCTAACAAGTTACCTTCCACAAAAGGCTACCTTAATTCACACCCTTGTCAAAAGTGGAATAGACGTCATCTGTTTCCATTAATCCTCACCAGCATTAGATGTCATCAATCTTTTCCATCTTTGTGAACCAATAGCGTTACATTGGCTGGATTTGCATTCTCTCATGTGAATGAAGCTGTGTATCATTTGCCTGTTAATTCTCATTTTATTCCTTTTTATGTGAACTGTTTAACCCACATTCTTTACTCATTTTCTTTCTAATATTTGTCTTTTTCTTTCTCTTACTGACTTGTAGGAGCTCCTCTTATATATTGGATATTATACTTTTTTGTATTGAGTGTGTTAGAACTTCATTCTGTCTACTTTATCCAGCTAGCTAAGCAGTTTATAAAGCAGAGAATACAAGAAGTTTGTAGGAGTTAGAAAAGATTTCATGCCTCATTAATTAAGCCTTGTCTAATTGTGGGCTGTGTGGGTACTGTGGGGACCATAGCAGGAAGACGTCCCATCCGTGCCCTCAGGTAGCGCTCAGTGCAGTTGTGGATGACAAAGCATATGCACAGTGCTTTTGTTTTCATCTTTGCTGGGAATCAAGGGCTTCATAATAGCACTGCACCCTTATGCATGATTATCTTTATCTGTTAAATATTAAGGCAAAAAAATTAGGAGAAAATATATCAAAAGAGCTCTTTTTTTTTACCTATCATATGGATATTGGTGAAGGAGGCATGCATCTGCATATTATGATCCTAATACTGGTCCCCACGGTGGGACAGACAGCCCTGCCCAGTTGTCACCAGCACTGAGACCCTGCAGGTCTCCCAGATAGAGAACTGAACTTTCCCGTGGGGTTGGTCAAGTGGCAATGCATGCCATGTGTTCCTGAGACAAAGAAGAATTGTGTAGGTCAACACTTTTGAGTTTGTTCTTCCCACCACTACCGATAAGATAAATCACTTCATATACCATAGGGGAAGAGGGAGGGAGGGCACACAGAGGCTGGGACTATTGCATTAGTGATGATCTTTTAACTGAAAGGAAAAGCAGGGATGGGAGACAAATGCTTCTCCTGTACAAAACTCCCATCAGTCCTCTAAAATGTCCCACCCTTTGCTCCCTCCACCATCTAGTTTTTAAATGATTTGTCTGGCCTTGTGTCTATTTCTTCACATCACCCCTGATATTCCATCTATTATGTATTATTTCTTACTTTTAATCTTGGCACCAATCTTTGATAGCCATGTAGTAGCAGCTTTCTTCACACTGAAAGTTCTCACATTTCTGCCTATGATTTCTCGTGATCACCTCTGTCTCTTTCCTTCAGCCTTACAGGCGCGTTATTTTAATTCACACAAGTATTTAGGATTGCTTAGAAGCCTCTGGTGCCTTTGATTTGGTCACACTTTACTGTCCTTTCTTTAAATCAATGTCCATTCCCCCTTCTACATTCTAAGAGACTCTGTTTATTCACCATTTATTTTAGGTTCTGTTTTTATAAGTCTTCATCTCCCTCTGCTCCTTCTCACTATGTAAAATGTTGGTTTCTCCCAGAATGCCACACTCAGCTATTGTCTCATTCTTTATCTCCTGTAAATGCATGATTTCTGCAGTCAACTATGTAATAACAATTCCAAAATCTGTATCTTCTTAGCCAAGCTGTGCACCCACACGCACACATTCCCACACCTGTGTTTACAGTGCCTCGAGCATATTTGTACCTAGCTGTCACACTGCCATTTCAAACTGAACGTGACCAAGTCCTATTTTCTTTCTTTGCTTGTCTCAGTTAATATTATTAACATCTGTTCAATTAAAACATCAGGTGTCATCTACAATGCACCCCTACCTATTCTGTAAATCATAGGTTTATCAGTATTTAATTAAAATCCTTTAAACCTCCATATTACCCAAAAGATAAAAAATAAAAATCTTTGTAAGTTTAAACATGCATCTTTACTTTGTGGACATGTGATACTTAATTGTATGTGTCAACTCAGCTGGGCCACAGTGACCAGATATCTGGTCAAACATTATTCTGGATGTTTCTGTGCAGGTGTTTTTTGAATCAGATTAACATTTAAATTGGTCAACTTGGAGTAAAGATTGCTTTCCATAGTGTGGCTAGGTCCCATCTAATCAACTGAAGGATTTAGTAGATCAAGAACTGATCTCCATGGAACATAAGGAATTCTGTCAGCATAAACTGGTTTTGTATTTGAATTCCCTGGGTCTCCAACTTGCTGGCCTACCTTGCAGATTTTAAATTTACTAATCTTCCAAAATCTGTCAACCAATTCCTTAAATTCCCCCCTTTTTCTTTCTGCCTATATTATATATGTATATATAATACACACTCATCTGATAATTAAGTTCTCTAACTCATCGTACAAAGAGTGCTATATGCCTCATTGCTGAATATCACGAGGGTCATCTTTTAAGTATTCCCCTTGGAAAGCTATGCACTAGTATCTGGTATAGCACACAAAAACATACAGCAAAATAATGAACACCACCCAGCAAGACACCGCCACATGTTGACACGAACACAAGCTGTGAGACACTGACACAGGAAGGTTGTGAAACCTTACCCAGCTGTTTATACGGCGTTGCCACCATAAGCACACAATGGCAAGTTGATGAACTTAATTGTCAGACCTTGTACCGTGACAGGGCAGATGGTCATTCCAGAAAAAAGAGTTCAAAAATTGCTTTGAAGAGGGGACTAAGCATTGGCATGGGTGCATAGCTTCCCAAGTGGAATTCTTCAAAGGTGACCATAGTAATATTCAGCAATGGGGTGTGTGGCGCTTTTCCTAGGATGAGTTCGTGAACTTCGTTGTCAGAACTAACATGCATCCTGTTGGTTCTGTTTCTCTGGAGAACCCCTTGCTAAGACCAACCTGTATTTTAAAATGAGATTATTTGTCTTTTTGTATAGTTTTAAAAATTGAGTAAACAGTGAGATAAAAATAACCAAACAAAAACCCATCAAGCAGAAAATCACTTCAAAGCCCTCAGCAGTGCAAACCTGTGATCCAACCAAGTCACAGCTCCCACTGACAGATTCTTTAATGCCTGTGTGCCATGTTACACGCTGGCTCTTCTCATCTCTCCATTTTACTTGCCTGACTTTTCTCAGCTTCCCCAGGAAGGTTCATCATGGTACCCTCTCTATGCTCCCAAACACATTGTCCCTATCTATATTTTGCAGTTCCCGCACTGAATGACAATTATTTGTGTCTGCTTTCCTTAAAAGATTTAAACTCCTTAAAGACTGGAACTCACAGCCCTAGCACCCAAAGGGTCCTAAATCAATCTTTGTGGAATGGAATAGCTTTAACCTATAGCTAACTTCTCCCATTTAATTCTACCTGTACTCAGAGCATATACTCAGTTCCTCAAGTAGAAATCAAATCCCACAACCTTCCCACAGAGTCCCTGACTTTCAAGCATTGTCCACCTCATCAATTCCTTCCACACTGAAGTGTTATCTTAACTTTGAGCAGGAAGCCCAGGAGACTGGGATAACTGATCCCTAGAGACTCAAGATCACACAGCCCAACAGGATCCCTCAAGAATACACAGCCCAGTAGACCAATAGCAAGTGTTGAATACAGGCAGGAGCTGACTTCATAAGAAGCTGCTGCTTCTTGTTCTACAGAGAGTAACAAGTACAGAGATTATCCCATTAAGACCATCTCTGTCTTTCCTTAAACCTTGGAGAAATAGCCAAGTCCTTTAAACATATAGATCTGAGGATCCTTGAAGGTTAACTGTGCACTGCTTCCCTGACACTCCCCAGTGTATACAGAAATAAACAGATAAATCAGGATCTATTTTTCAGTAGCTACTGATAAATACGCATATTGCCTGAGTAGAATGGTATGTAGGAAGTATCTCAGTCTGACTATTTGAAGTCAAGAGAAACAGATGTGATAAGTATTGATAAGGAAGGACCTTGTTCCTTCCTGAAAGCTGGATCCTATAACATTACAAGTTATTACCTCACTGGACACTTAAAGATACATGTAGATCATGGAATTTTAGCATGAGCACTATTTCTCTAGATGTTGACTTTACTATTTACTCTGTGGTTTGTGACACTGGGCAATCATTTTATCTCTCTTGTCTCAATTTTCTTACCTGTACATTAGGTCCCATAAATCACTTCTTCATAACATTGTCATGAGGGGTAAATGTATTAAAATATGGGAAAGGACCCCCATACCAGAAATCCCTCAGTGAAATGGTCATTGAATCTGAGTCTTTGATACCCTCTTTGTTATGGGCAATCACAGTTTCTTTATTCCCCATTCTCAGTGCTGTAACCACTCTAAAACGTTCAGACTGTACTAACAGCACAGTAATAAAGAAAAAAAAAAACAGCAAGCTAATTTGGGAATTTTCCAATAGCAAAAATGTCTATTAAAATTTTAAAATGGTATAAAAACTATATGACCGCAACAGCCTCTCTCTGTTTAGCTTGGGAACCAGAAGTGAACATCATATTTCTAGTTCTTAGTGTACACTATTTGCTTGTAGAAAAAGACAATTTAAGTGCTAGTTATTAGAGCCTGTCAATAAATTTCAGAAGAGAAGCAAATCTCATTGAATTGACTGACAGCTACAAATTAATTTTGCTTTCTTTAAACAACTAACCAGTGTAATGTTCGTGCAGCTGACAAGCCTCACTGTGTACTCTCTTGGCCCAGAACAGTGTGGTCCACCCATCATCATGCAGTGGAAATTATTTTGCCTTCAGTCAGATTCTCAATGGGAAGACAGAGCAGGTTGTTAACATATACCTGAACGACAGAGGACTTCAGCTTAGCATCTGTCTGTTCAGAACTACATAGTCATGTTAGGGATATTTATAGCAAGAACAGCCCCTTACTTGCAGGGGGCAACTCAGTTCTATGTGTGATTTCTTAGCACAGCTCATTCAGAAACATTTCACCAAATTCTGTGTGGGTATATAAAGGAAAATTCCACTCAATCCTTTCTACTAAAAAAACACTCAGGCTAACACCTGAGGATTAACACCAAGGAAAATAGAAATAAAGAGTATATGTAGTAATTATGACTGCAATAAGCAGTGGGGACGTAAAAGAGAGGGTGATTATTTTATAGACAGAGGTTGGGGTATAACAATTCTTCCCCAAAGAGGTCTCTTATCTGTTGGTATTTTGTTTTCTTTTTAAGTTGTATATAATACAAATACAGTATTGTCCACATAACCCAATAAATAGTAAATATAGTGAAGTTTTGCATATGTGCAAATCCATGTAATTACCTCCAAGATCAAGATACTGGACTCTATGTTTTCATCCCCTAGGAGTCCCCTTCCCAGTCAGTCGTCTCCACCTCCAGAAGGCACTTACTATTTCACCACTCTGGATTAATTTCACCTGTTTTTGAATTTCATATAAATGGACTCTATGGTACACACACACACACACACACACACACACACATATATATGGCTTCTTCAGCTCACTATTTGGCTGCAAAATCTACCCATGTGTCATGTACACCTGTAGCTCTTTTTATCCCTGTGGAGCATTCCATCATAGAGATCAGTATTTGAAGGATGAGCACAAGTTGCTCCCAGGTGGATGGCTGGTAAAAAGGACAACATTTAAGCATGGGATATTTGGGGAGTATCTGTAGTTACCTTGTAGGCATTTGGGGGTTGATACAGGAGATGGGATAGGGAAAAAAGATTGTAGCTACACTAGGAAAAAGTGCAAGGTATTAAAACCCTGCTTTGTAGACCATTGCCCAAGATCATCAGAGGTGTTTAAAGCAGAAGTGTGGCATGACTGGATGTAAGGGTGAGATCCATGATTCTGGGGTAGACATAGTGGATTCACGAAAGCAGGGAGAATCCAGAGTCAAGAATCTAGAGGATAAGCCATCACAGTAACATAGGTGGTTTGATTTCTGGTTAGGTGAAGGAGAGATGGAAGAATCAGAGATCAACGTGTTTGGAAGTAAACAATAAGGAGAGAGGGAGGAGTCGAGGGAAAAACTGGTTTTCTGGCTTGAAAAATTGAGTTGTAGAATGTCAGACAGAAGCAGTTGAGTCAATGAGAAACCAGCCACCATTTCGAATGTTCATTTGCAGCTAGGGTGTGAGAGTGAGTGGGAATAGCTGGGTTCTGCTGCTGCACCCTCTCCTCCCCCAGGCACACCTACTGGGAACCACTCCACCCTTCTAGCAGCACAGCCCTTAAGAGGAGGTGGATCAAAACACCCTGAGGAATTATGCACATTTAATTTACATCTAGGTCTGAATTCCCCAGTCACTTTTCTGTCATTTTGCCATTTCAAAGAATAGCCAGGGTTTTTTATTCTGCCCTGTGGTGGTGCCCTTTTTGAAAGAATAAATCCCAAGTAGTGTTGCCAAGAGCCAGTGACATTTGCCATGTTTGAAAAGCCCTCATTTTGAAGAATGATTATTGATTCTTTTCCACATTTCACATCACTCTTTTGATGACGCCTTTTATTGGTCCTGGTGAGCGACCCTCAGCTGTGTCCCTGGCTCCCTGACACAGCAGTTCACCTGCAAAGGACGCGGTGTTTTTCCAAGTGGCTCTCACCCTGAGTCCGTCCATAGGAAAAGTCACTGTTTCTCTGAATATTTCATCACATAGAGAAGCTTCTCCAAGTATCACCTGGGTTGTTGGAAATATGTAAATGGGCTTGTATGTGAATTCAAGAGATGATTGAGTGTGTTGGGAGAGGAATGAGAGGTATTGGTGAATTTTATTAGGATAAATGATAGCAATTACAGGACTGTATTATTTCCACTCACAGGCTGTGGGCATGCAATTTCTAGGGAGAAGTAGAATTGGAAGGACAGGGTAGCAGGGAGGGTCATAGAAGACCAGAAATACATGACAATCTATTGTAATTGTACACAATAAATAAGGAATAAGTGTCAAAAAGAACTACTGAGTAGGGATGGTATTGCTGCAACAGGAGAAGGCCCTGATTACTATTTCAGAATCTAAGAGAGACTTACCCATATATGGTAGGAATCTTGACATTTCCTGTGAGTGTTAAAAGTGGAATCTCACCTTCAATGGCAGTGATGGTTTTGTAAGCCTAATGGGAAGAGTAAAAGGAAAGAATGTGGCTTCAAATCTTGCTATCTACGCTGCGTATTTGAAACAGGTTGTTGACTCTCTATTATACATGTCCCTTGATATTATCTTAGCAAGGAGAATAGATAGGGCACTAACTGTCAATGAATTTCTAGGACAAGAAAAGAAATTTTATCAAACACTGATTTGACCCCCACCTTGGGAGAGCTGAGCTAACACATATCAGAAGATATAATATATATTCTGAAATATACCAGAAAACAAACACATACCACATATATATGTACAGTACGAACATATGAACATGTGAAATCACATATAATTGAGAAGTTACCATTTGGAAGGTGAAGTCTTACATAATGAATGAAGTATTTAGCATCATGTAGAGAACAGGGTAAGTATCAATCCACCTTTTCCTTTAAACGAAACCCTGGAGTGGGTATGGATGCTTCTGTTTTAGCCCTGAAGATCGAAACCTGTGCTCTTCATGACTCTATGACACTGCCAGCACTGAGATTTCTGAACAGAGGGTCTATGAGAATAAATGTCATCAGATGGTTGAAATGTGTCCATAAAGGATAGACGACCCTATGCATTCCACCAACATGTCATTGCTCTCAGGGGTCCTGTCATTGCTTCAGAGATGTGCTCTGTGCTTCACACATGTTGCTTGACCTAATTAACAACCAAACCTACAATGGAGTGGGCTGTCTTCCTAGGACTGAGGTATCTGGGAACAGGACCTGTAATTTAGGTTGATTTTGTCAGGTAATATAATGCTTATGATTTTTCCTCTTTACAAAAACTGTGTCATTCCATTTCATGTTTAGTATTAGAGCAAGATATTTTCATTTGTATTTTTGCATCAGCCTTAATAGTACACTAACCTCTCTATGGATTCATGTTTATTAGCAATTTACAGCTTCTTCCAATAGTTCTCAAGTGCTAGTGTACATTATAATCATGGGAGAAATGAATTTAAAGTGAAAATTGCCCAAGCTCTGCTCCAAACTGACTCAAACAGATGCTCTAGGTAACAAAAAATATTAATAGTAATGATATCAATTATGGTGATCATGATTGGCTTAATCAATGTAAATTCTTCTTTAAAATTTACCATTCAGTCATAGAAGGAAACACATCCTGTTACTGAACTAAGTTCTCATCCTTCAATTTCTGGCTACTTCTGAGTGTTGCTTAGGGCTTCATCTGCCTCCAAAATAATGGTCAGTTTATTTGCTTTGTATGTGTTGGGTCATCAGAGGTATAGTGTTCTAGCCTGCCATTCAGTAGAGAGTTGATGGCTGCCTACATCACATCTTTCATTCACTTGAGGAAGGAGTAATGGTTTTCAGGTTGTGACTCTTTGATCCCAGTGTCTTTTTACAAGAGTCTGAAGTCAAGGAACCAATATTTCAGTCAAACTACCAGCAAGTACTAGTGTCAAAGACTAGGGAGTATCTCAAACTAGTAATCAGTACTATTTCAGAAACAGTTATCATGTTTCCAAAGCCTCTCAAAGTTAAAAGCAACATAGAATTACATTGGAAAGTAGGCAAGCAAGCCCAGCCTGAGAAAAATTCTGCTGGATGTTAGACCGAGGGCTGCTATTCCACAGGCTTTGAGGGCCCACTCCCTCAAATACAGACTTCTCTACTTAATGGATGTTCTTTATATCTCAAGAGCCTTCTGAGAAAAGTATGATTTTTTTTCTTTCTTCTTAAAAGAATATATTAATTGGGGGTAATGTTAACTTCTGTAATAAAATACCAGATTTTAGTGCCTTATAATAATAGCAATGCATTTCCTGCTCCTGAAACAGTGTCATGTGGAAGTTCATGGTCAACAAGTGGCTTTCTACAGATAATAATAATGGAGCCCTGGCTGTTTCCAACTTGGGGTCTTATCTTGCTCTTGGGTGAAGAATCTTTAGCTACCAACTGACAGATGAGGAAATAGAGGACGAAGAAAACATATCCTCTCTTTATCAGCCTCTAGTAGCAATTCCATTCATTTTTTTTTTTTTTTTTTTGGCAAGACCAAGTTTCATAGCCTCATCTAGATTTAATGGGCCAGACTGTCAGCAACTATAATCCCTGTCTGGGTATCCACTCTCCACCACTCAATACGAGAGCTGTTTTTTTTTTTTAAATTCCTTATGCCATGACCTGAATGTTTTTATTTCCCCAAAATTTTTATATTGAAACCTATTTCCCAATATGGTGGTATTAAGAGGTAGAACCTTTGGCAGATGATTAAGTCATGAGGTCCCTTATTATGGGCATGGTGGTGCATGCCTATAACCCCAGCTATTCAGGAAACTGGGGTTGGAGGATCCCTTGAGATTAGGAGTTTGAAACTAGTTCAGGCAACATAGTGAGTTCCTATTTCTAAAAAGAAAAAAAAAATTAATCTTTAATCAGGGGTGATGGCATGCACCTATCATCCCAGCTATTTGGGAGACCTAGGTGGGAGGATCTTTTAAGACTAGGAGTTTGAGGCTGTAGTGAGCTGGGATTGAGCTATTCACTCTAGCCTAAAGCACAGAGTGAGAGGCCCTTTATCTAAATGAATAAATAAGTAAACAAATAATAAAAGAGGCCCAAGGGATCTTGTTTGCCTCCTCTGCTACATGAGAATGCAGCAAGATGGTATCATCTGTGCCACAGAGAACAAGCCCTCATTAGACCCAAAACTTGCCCGCCCCTTGATCTTGGACTTCCCAGCCCCTAGAACAGTGTTTTTCAATCTTTTTTTTTTTTTTTAAATCTCACAGCACACTTGAACCCATAATTAAACTTCCACAGGACAGTTAAATTATGTTGATCAAGAAAAAGAGTTTTAGGGTGGCACCTATGGCTCAAAGGAGTAGGGTTCTGGCCTTATATGCTGGAGGTGGTGGGTTCAAACCCAGCCCCAGCTAAAAACAGCAAAAAAAAAAGAAAAGAAAAAGAGTTTTTTAAAAAAGAATACACTTACTGTGCTTTGAACTTCTTTTGAAAATAATTTAATCAATGACCTTCAGAAATTTTTGTGGCACAGCTAAGATCCTCTTAGAGCACACTGGTTGAAAATTGCTGCTCTCGAACTATGAACAATAAATTTCCATTGTTTATAAGCCACCCAGTTTATGATATTTTTGTTATAGCAGGCCAAATGAACTAAAATATCTTGTTAGGTGGTTCTAAATCTTGAGACTAGCCTTAATGTAAAATTTCCTTTTGTACAAATATAGTGTTTTTGATATCCATGGTGATGGAAAAGTGGCCAAGAAGGTCTTTCTCTTAAGACTTCTCAGCCTGAGTGAAAACCCTGCCTTGTCTTAGTAGCCACTTAGCCATGGTCTTCTCTAACATGCCCTGTATAGGCGAAATGCCTATATGCCTCTGGCCATAAATGCTGTTCGAGAGAGAGCCGTGAAAAGACTTTGTGCAGGCAAACTTGTGAGAAACTGAGGCAGAATCCCATATGGCCAGATTGGTTGTGGACCTAACATAACCAAGGCTTTGGCTGGAATAGCATTTCCAGACTGCATTAAGAAATTAAGGTTGACTTTAGAAGGCCAATGAAAAAGCTCTTTGGAAAACTGGCCAGATACCCATCAGCAACCTTTCCTGATCTGTGGTAAGTGACGAACGTCACTTGTTGATGGGTCAAAGAATGGAAATGTGCTAGGGTACCTCAAGAGAGGAAGAATTTACCCAAAGCACACAGGTATCTAATGGCACAGATGAAACCTGGGCTCATGAAAGGCTTTTCAGAAGTCCAGCCTAAGAATTCCTTATAAAAGTCTCCAGCAAAACCGCCCTGAGTTAAGGCCTACATGAGAGCAGAGGTTTACACACAAATTCTTGTATGCCCAAGAAGTTTCTTTATGCCTTGCTTAAAGATCTGAAGTAACAGCCTCCAAATGACAAGGTCAGCAAGGGCAGGTATTCAATCTACCTTGTTCCTCCCTAGCCTCAGGCATAGTCAGATAAGAATAAAGAAAAAATGGCTAACAACATGTTCTCCATTAAGTTATGTTGATAGGGTTATGTCAAAAGATGTATGTTGAGTGGATTATTGGAAGCTAATCACGAGGTAGTCACATGATGTTTAATTGGATCAATGAGGTCATTGCTGTATTATGTGCATGTACAAAATTCCCTTTATAAACCAACCACATATAAAGAAGCTCGCCATTTTGCCTGAGCGAGCAGATGGTCACCTTTATTTAAGATACAATTTCAATAAGCATACTTATTCTTTGCAACATCACTTTTCCATGACCCTTACGGCAACAGCCCTGCTTTAAATCATAACAAAATTAATTCACTTAGGAACAACTGTGACTCCTATAGCATTGGATTTTTCCTTCAAAGTTCTCCAGAATGTGCATTCTGAAGGGCCCAAGCTATTTTTGCTTCAGTGCAAGTTATAACAATGAGTTCACAGAAATAAAAGGTTGGTAAGTAGACTTTTAGAAATGATTTTGTTTTGCAAATGTAAAACAGAAACTACATCTGAAATGGATATGTTGGAGAGGCTGGATTCTTGAGGCCTCCCAACAGTAGAGGCATAAATTCCTAGGTGTGGCACAGTCCTGCCTACCTTACACTTAGACATGAAATTGATGTGTATGTCCAGACCAGGATGTCAGGGCAACATTCTCTTTTCTAATGCTGGCTAATGACTAGATGTTGCTAAGGTGATGATTGTGAGATCCTGCTGAGTCCTCCCAGACATCGACTGTTGTAAACAAGGTAATTGGAGAGCAGGGTTTGGCACTAACTGGGAAGCCAGATGCTCTCTGGGAGAAGCTGCCTGGTAGTACAGCTTGAATGACATCTCACCTCCCAGGCTAACTTGAAGAAGCAGAAGACACTCAACTGGGCTGTATCAGGAAAAGTTATACTGTTGAATAGCACTGAGGAAAGTTGATCTTCCATTGACACTGACATTGCCATGACATCGATTGTCTGGGTTCTAGGGACACATGCATGTCATTTACTGTGGACATAGTCAGATTTATTTTTCACATCAATTTTAATAGTTGAAAGCCTTGAGCACTGGCAAATTTTTATCGAATGCTTACTATGTACTTGGCACTGTAATAGGCATTTGTGAACACAACATAATCTAATTTATATCTCACAATAACTTTATGTGAGGGTAATATATTAGCTCCATATAATGAAAGACAAAACAGCTGTGGCTTAGAGATGTTTAGCTTCTTGCTCATGGTCATAGGATATCAAATGGCAAAGCTGTGTTTCCACACACAGCTTATCCGCCCCAGAACTGGTATCTCTCATGGACTTTCTCACTTATTCACCCAATACGTGAGTATTTATGGAAGAGGTACTGGGCTAAATGTTGAAAATATGAAAATATACCAAAAAGATACATTTTAAGTAATGATTACATAAATAACCACCTAAGGGGCTCGGCGCCTGTGGCTCAATCAGCTAAGGTACCAGCCACGTACACCTAAGGTGGTGGGTTCGAATCCCCAGCCCGGGCCTGCCAAACAACAATGATGACTGCAACCAAAAAATGGCCGGGCGTTGTGGCAGGCGCCTGTGGTCCCAGCTACTTGGGAGGCGGAGGCAGGAGACTCGCTTGAGCCCAGGAGTTGGAG
>CAUYQV010051471.1:0-19318 GCA_963574575.1 Galagoides demidoff | reverse complement strand
CCCATATACCGAGGGTGGCGGGTTTGAACCCAGCCCCAGGAGGGCTGCAACAACAACAAAAGTATCTGGGCTTGTGGTGGGCACATGTAGTCCCAGCTACTTGGGAGGCTGAGGCAAGATAATTGCCTAAGCCCAAGAGCTGGAAGTTGCTGTGAGCTGTGAAGCCACAGCATTCTACCCAGGGCAACAAAGTAAAACTCTGTCTCAAAAAAAAAAAAAAAAAAAAAAAAAAAAAAAACCTTTAATTAAGAAAAAAAAAAAAACAAAAAATTGAAGCTTATAGAAGAACCATTTATTCCTTGTACCTCTCTTCAGACTTAGCCTCGGTAGAGTTCTGTGACGTCAGCAGAGTTCTGTGAAGAGCTCACAGCAACCTCCAGCTCCTGAGCTTAATTAAGCAATTCTCCTGCCTCAGCCTCCCAAGCAGCTGGGACTACAGGTGCCTGCCACAACACCTGGCTGGTTTTTTTTTTTTTTTTTTTTTGGTTGTAGTTATTGTTTGGCAGGCCCGGGCTGGATTTGAACCCGTCAGCTCTTTTGTATGTGGCCGGTGCCTTAGCCACTTGAACTACAGAACTACAGGTGCTGAGCTAGGCTTTTATTTGTTTAATCAAATTTCATCTTAGTTGGGTAAGGTAGCTCATGCCTCTCTATGAGAGTTGCCTCTTTTCCTCCCATTCTCACATCAAACACCCCAGGTCATTTGGTGGACATTCTGCATTTATGTGGTTATGTTTGTCTAGTGTTAATGCTGTTAATGTACTTCTCTGCCCCCTGTTTTCTGTAAACTGCAATGAGATATGGAGGCTTCATCAGAATCACAGGAGGCCTCTAATGTCAGGAAGTCTGACTATGGTGTGGGAACCAGGCTGCAGGGCCCAGGGCAAAAGGGAGACCTGGTAGGAGGCCCTAAAGTGCACTTGGGAGCAAAGAACGAGTGGGAGAAGCTCTGCCTGGAGCTGTGGAGTTGCACATCCAAGTGTACATGTGAAACTGGAAGCAGGTTCTGCAGTGTAGGTTTGGAGCCAGGCAAGGTGGTGATACTTACAGTCCAAGCTACTTGGGAGGCTGAGGCAGGAGCATTGCTTGAGCCCAGGAGTTTGAAGTTGCTGTGAACTGTGATGATGCCATAGCATACTAAAGCCAGGGTAACACAGCGAGACCCTCATCTCTAAATAAAAGTGTGGGTTTGGGAGGGTCACAGGGGCTGTGGATAATTAGTAGTTACATGGCTCATGGTTATAATCCTAGCACTTTGGGAGACTGAGGCAGGTAGATTGTCTGAGCTTGTAGGTTTGAGACCAGCCTGAGCCAGAGTGAGACCTTGTCTCTAAAAATAGCCAGGTGTCGTGGTGGGTGCCTATAGCCCCAGCTACTTGGGAGGCTGAGACAAGAGGATTGCTTGAGCCCAAGAGTTTAAGGTTGCTGTGAGCTATGAAGGCACTGCACTCTACCAAGAGAGACAAAGTAAGACTATCTCAAAACAAATAATAATAATAGGCTCTGAGCCCATAGCTCAGTGGCTAGGGTGCCGGCCATGTACATCAGGACTGGCAGGTTTGAACCCGGCCCAGGGCCTGCCAAACAACAATGACAACTATGACAAAAAAAATAGCTGGGCTCTGTGGCAGGCACCTGTAGTCCCAGCTACTGGGAGGCTGGGGCAAGAGAATTGCTTAAGCCCAAGAGTTCGAGGTTGCTGTGACACCACATTATTCTACCAAGGGCAACGTAGCGAGACTCTGTCTCCAAAAATAAATAATAGTAAAAAAAAAAATTAGGAATTACCTGAATACTGATGATTTTTAAAGATTGATAAAGCTGGCTGGGTTCAGTGGCTCACGCCTGTAATCCTAGCACTCCAGGAGGTCAAGACAGGCAGATTGCCTGAGCTTGCGGTTTTGAGACCAACCTAAGCAAGAGCAAGACCCCATCTCTTTTTTTTTTTTTTTTGAGACAGAGCCTCAAGCTATCCCCCTGGGTAGAGTGCCATGGCATCACAGCTCACAGCAACCTCCAACTCCTGGGCTTAAGCGAGTCTCCTACCTCTGCCTCCCAAGTATCTGGGACCACAGGCGCCCGCCACAACGCCCGGCCATTTTTTGGTTGCAGCCATCATCGTTGTTTGGCGGGCCCGGGCTGGGTATTCGAACCCACCACCTTAGGTGTACATGGCTGGCGCCTTAGCCAATTGAGCCACAGGCACCGAGCCGAGACCCCATCTCTTAAAAATAGCCGGATATTGGCTTAGCGCCTGTGGCTCAAGTGACTAAAGCGCCAGCCACATACACCTAAGGTAGTGGGTTTGAATCCAGCCCGAACCCGCCAAACAACAATAACAGCTGCCACCAAAAAACAGCCAGGTGTTGTGGTGGGCGCCTGTGGTCCCAGCTACTTGGGAGGCTGAGGCAGGAGACTTGGTTGAGCCCAGGAGTTGGAGGTTGCTGTAAGCTGTGATGCCACGGCACGCTACCCAGGGGGACAGCTTGAAGCTCTGTCTCAAAAAAAAAAAACAGCCGGGTATTGTGGCAGGCGCCTGTAGTCCCGGCTACTTGGGAGGCTGAGGCAAGAATCACTTGAGACCAAGAGTTTGGGGTTGCTGTGAACTATGACACCATAGAACTCTACCGAGGGTGACAAAATTAGACTCTTGTCTCAAAAAAGAAAAAAAAGAAAGAAAAGAATGATAAAGCTGGCTGGCACAGTGGCTCATACCTGTATTCCTAGCACTCTGGGAGGCTGAGGCATGTGGATAGTTTGACCTCATGAGTTTGAGACCAGCCTGAGCAAAAGAAAGACCCCATCTCTACTAAAATAGAAAAAACTGAGGCAAGATGATCGTTTGAGCCTAAGAGTTGGAGGTTGCTGTGAGCCATGACACCACAGTACTAAACCCAAGGCGACAGCTTTAGACTCTCTCTCAAAAAAAGAAAAAAGGAAGAGAAAAGATAAAGCTGGGAGTAGGGTGGGCCTGATTTCTGGCCATAGCAGCAGAGGAAGAGAAAGCAGGAAGACCCAGCGCCACAGTGAGCTGGGTCAGAGGATGAGCAGGGGAGGGCAGGTCCTGGGGTGCAGAGTGGCCACGGTGTCCAGGGGGCTAAGCCAGCTCTGAGTGACCTGGCAGCCCCCAGCTTTTCCCATCTACTTTGCCTAGAGGTAGTTGCTTTCAATTACACAGCTGATTCTTTGGTTTGAGTTTTTATTTCTAAATAACATGAGTTGTAAATTCTTGATTTTCTCATTTAATCCCCTACCCCACTCCACACACACACACCCCTGTCCCTGTCCACTGTGCTCCCCACATAGTCCTGTTTTCTCCTGCAAGTTTGGTCACATTGAGTGTTCATGTGTCTTTGTATTTAAAACTAAGTCCTGTCATTGTCTTTTCTGCCCAACTTTTTGTTTTCTTTGGAGTTAATTGCCTCCTTGTTTCACTTGCTTAGTTTTTTTTTTTTTTTTTTTTTTGAGACAAAGCCTCAAGCTGTCGCCCTGGGTAGAGTGCTGTGGCATCACAGCTCACAGCAACTTCCAGCTCCCTGGGCTCAAGTGATTCTCCTGCCTCTGCCTCCCAAATAACTGGGACTACATGTGCCTGCCACAATGCCTGGCTATTTTTTGGTTGTAGCCATCATTGTTGTTTGGCGGGCCCAGGCTGGATTCGAACCTGCCAGGTCAGGTGTATGTGGCTGGTACCTTAGCTGCTTAAGCCACTTGCTTAGTTTTTTATGTACCAGCCACTAATTAAGTCTTAAGCTCTCCACCAGGTTACCCAAATCTCCACTGTGTCTAGTCACCTTTATCCCTTAAAGGGACCTCTCCTGAACCTTCTGCCTGCCTAGGTCCCTACCCAATGGTCCCGCTTTGGGCTCTCTGAAGTCAGAGTGTTGCTGGATGTTGTAGTCCCCATTTTCTTTTCTCTCAGTCTCCACCCTTATTTTATTAAATAGTATGTGTGTCACAGAAGTCATTTCACTCCCAGCCATGCACGCACCATTCTTTTGCACTGGATGTTCACACACACTCCATCTAACGCACGTGGGTGTGCATTTCCCATCTTCCATGATTACATGCAGGCCGTCCTCCCCTCAGGGCACACACACTCTGCTAGGCAGAACCCATGAGGTCCTTTGGGGGAAAGGGTCAGAAGATCAGACCTGGGCTCGATACCTGTGGCTCAGTTGGCTAAGGCGCCAGCCATGTACACCTAAGGTGGCGGGTTCGAATCCCCAGCCCGGGCCCGCCAAACAATGATGGCTGCAACCAAAAAATGGCCGGGCGTTTTGGCGGGTGCCTGTGGTCCTAGCTACTTGGGAGGCGGAGGCAGGAGACTCGATTGAGCCCAGGAGTTGGAGGTTGCTGTGAGCTGTGATGCCATGGCACTCTACCCAGGGGGGATAGCTTGAGGCTCCCTCTCAAAAAAAAAATGATCAGACCTGAAGTAGAGGTGGGAGTAAGGTCACAATAGGGAAGGGACTGAGTATCTGAGTGTTGGGGAGGATTCTGTGTGGGCTGCCTTAGAAAGTGGCTCCTCTACTCACCTGCAGGCCTGGGTAGGGCCAGTGCTATTGGCTGGCTGAGTCCAGCCCCTGCCGGGCCCCAGCACCACCCCTGACTACACCAGCCTGCTCCAGTTCCCAGGAGCGGGGGAGGACAAGGGCAGAGGGACTCAAGATGGGGAGGGCTGTCAGGAGGCCTCAGGTGAGTGGCATACCTTGGGGCAGTCACCAACCCTGAGCTCAGCTGGCGTGAAGGAGAATTTACATTCTCCTCTGCTAACTCAGAGCAGCCCGTGCCCACATAGGCATCTGGGCATCCAGAGCTTGGAGACCCAGAAGCTAGGGCCTGGGACAAGAGTTGACCCAAGCCTCAAGGTCAGGGGCCTGGGGCCTCCAGCAGGTACAGCTGGCTGAACTGTCTCCTGGCCTGTAGTCCCCCAATCACAGGAACCCTGGCAACCCAGAAGGGCCCAGCCTTGTCTCACAGGCCTCCTACCTGTCCCCTCTCTCCTCCCTGCTATGCACAGGCCCTGCAGTGGGCAGCAGGGTGGGGGCTCCCCAAGAGGGCCCCAGCACCTGGTGAGTAATTCTATTTACCTTTCCTGAGAGGCCTCATGTCCTCTCATTTGCTCCAATTAGCCTGACTGTGCCTGAGTGGCTCCAGCCAACATGGCTAAGGGTCTGTGGGCATCCTCCTCCCAGAGCCCAGGGGCTACCTCCCACTAGCTCCTCTGAGAGAGGACACCTGGTGGGTTCCTTCTTAGCCCCTCACCCCATGCACCCCCACCAGGTAGGTGTCACAGCACCTGCCACAGGGACCACCTAGAGGGATAGCTTTGGGCTCTGCTCCTGGACTTGTCCCTACCCCTGCCTGGTCCTCAGAGGCATGTCTAAGCCCAGGACTTAACACCTGCACCAGATATGCTGTGCCCCAGATAATTAGGGCAGCCATCCCAAAGCACCCCTGGCTCTTCCTTGGTCCAACACTTAGGAGGCAGCTCCTTGTAGGCTGGTGCCACCACTCCTGCCTGGCGCTGCTGGCCCACAGTGGATAGGGCAGGGCCCCTCTGCTATGTGCTGGGGGCTATACAGATGGAGGGGCTGTGCTGCAGTTTTTGGAATCCGTTCATGGTGCTTCAACCTGCTATGTGGCCTGCAAACTGCCAGGGTGGCTGGAGCTGGGACGGAGGGCAGTCCTCTGAGCCATGCATCACAGTACTGGCTACTTCCAGGGATAGGGCTTCTAGAGACACCCTCCAGGTACATCTGGTGTTCCTGGGGGTTGGCAGGAGGACTATGATGCCCATGCCTTCTCTTAGACTCTGTGCCCTTTCACATCTCTCTGCTGGCAAATAGTGATTCTCTGGGGGCTAGGGGCAAAGGTCCTGGAGGACCACCACCTGAACTAGGTGGCCAGAACCTGCTCAAGCAGAGACAGGCGCTGTTGGCCACCCCAGGGACCCACTGGGGGATCCAGCTCCAACTCTCTGGGAAGCAGATGCTCCCTCTGGCACCACCCACACTCCCCAGCCCCACTCTCCCAGATGAGTACTGTGGCCATTACTTGCTCTTTATTGTAGGAGGGCACACACATGGGACATGCCAACACTTGGGGTCATAGGCATGCAGTTTACTGCACAGCTTCCCAACCCCAAATGCTGCCCTCAGGGACAGGGCAGGTGTGGGGAGGGGCAGCTCCCGCCACAGACCACCACACTGTGGGAGAGATGGACAGCAGGGTCCTCCAGCCTCGGCAGTGTGTCCAGTTCTGGGCTGTCAAGTGATGCCTTCTCTGGGAATCTGAGTCCAGCTCCAGCCAGGGATACAGAAGGGCTTTCAGCCAACCCAGGGAGGCCACCAGCCAAAGGGGGCTCTGCAGAGGGGTCCTGGCCAGCTCCATTGCTGCTACCTCCTCTTACGAGCTGCAGCTTCTCACAAGGGGTGCCATGGCTGGGCCCAGTTGAGGCCACGTGGCTGCTGGTACGCAGCTCCTGCCGCAGCGCTTTGCCCAAGAGCCAGCGGCGCCAGTATCGCCGTAGCTCCGACTGTACCTGGGGATATGTGGAGGGTAGGGCCAGTCCCTGGGCCTTTCTGGCCTGCCCTGGCTTCCCCAGGTCCCTCTGTAGTGTTCCTCAGAACCATGAAAGCTGCAAGCTAGGCACAGTAGTGCTTTCCCTGTCACCAGATGTGAGGATGCCCCCACCCCACCACTGTGAACTCTGAGGACAGGGCTGACGCATCTTGGGGACGCTGACACCCAGTGCTGTGGCAACTGTGCTCAGAACATGCAGGCAGAAGGGACGGGAGTGGCCTGAGCTTGACCCCAGTTGGGTGCGGGCGGGGCATCCTCACGCTCTCTCTGACCTCAACCTCAGGGCAGGGATGATGGCCTCAGACCCCCACCCACCTCCTTGTTGAGGAAACAGTAGAGGACAGCCACCAGCAGGCCCTAGAGAGAGAGAGTGTGTCAGTGGCAGTGCCCTGGGCCCTGGGGTAGGGGTGAGGGTAGAGGGCAGGCAGGCACCTGGAAGGAGCTGAGGAAGAGGTCGAAGAAGAGCTTGGCAGAACGCAGGGTGCCCTGGGCGTGCTCATCGGTCACAAAGGCGAAGACCACCTCATGGACCCCCAGCAGGGGGATAAGGGTCAGCGTGGACTTGGCCAGCCTGCAGGGGCAGGGCCTGAGTCACCCTGTGCCTGCCCACACCGGCCTTGGTGTCACACCCCAGCCACCCTCTGGCCCTCAAGGTCCCCAGATGTGTGAGGCACTGGCCTCTGCCCACACCCACCGGAACTTATAGTCCGTGTAGTGCATCTGACGGGCTTGCAGCTTGGCCACGAGAAGGTGAATGATGCGGACAAAGATGACGAAATTGATCTGTTTGAGGAGAGCACAGGTTGGGGCAGCTCTCAAGCCCCAGTGTCCAGCTCTGTGTCCCTGGCTAACCCCATGTGTCCCTCCTACAGGTGGGCCTGGCAGCCAGATGGGCCTTGGGGCTGGAGGGACAGCCTGGCCTGCTGTCCAGGGCGCTGGCCAGTGTTCTGAGTGCTGCAGTCTCCCTCCCTGTCCTCTTAGACCAGGCAGAATGCTGTCTGTCCCTGGACTGCCTAAGGCATGCCTGGGTGTACTGCCTGCCAGACCTTCCCCTGGGGATCTCACCAGGATGGCCAGGTAGACAGGGAAGCGCAGGATCCACCAGAAGCCCATGTTGTCGTTGCTGGTCCAGCACCTGCGGGGGGTGGGTACTCATACCCTGGAGCACAGTCCACCCACCCCTCAACCCCACAGTAGCTCTTTTTTTTTTTTTTTTGAGACAGAATCTCAAGCTGGAACCCGCCAGCTCAGGTGTATGTAGCTGGTACCTTAGCTGCTTGAGCCATAGGCGCTGAGCCCCCACAGCGGCTCTTCCAGAATCCCTTAATATCTCCAGAAGGGAAGGCCTAAGGTCACCAATGACCCCATCCAGGCTCCACGTTTGCCAACCCTTGCTGCCTTTGACCAGAGTCCCCCACCAGCCGCCCTCAAGGCCTTTCTCCCTACTCAGTTCATACTCACTGGATGTTCTCAAACAGACACCTGACCACTGCCCAAGGGATGACAAACAGCATGGGTGCACCTGCAGAGGGCAGCAGCTGTTGTCCCAAGGCCCTGGCCAGCCTGCCCCCACCGCAGCACCAGCCCACTTACCCCAGCCAATGCCCAGGTAGAGGGTGAAGCGGCTCCTCTCAGGGAGGGTGGCACGACCCAGCAGGCTGTGCAGGTGCACACCCTCTACGAGCAGCCAGCAGTAGTTGGCCACCACACCGTACTGCATCAAAACAGAGGCCACCCGGCAGCCAGCCACTGCCTAGCACAGGGTGCAGCGTGAGCAGGGTCACACTGCCACCTGCCCACCAGGGCCAGGCCTGGCTGGGGGAAGGGCGGAGCGCTCACCCCATCACTGAGCCAGATGCTCACGCTGTGGTCGTCACCAATCTTCTGGCTGTAGCGGGTCTTGATCAGCCGGTCAATGACCAGCACAGAGCAGGCCTTCAGCATGAAGGACGCAAACAAGTTTGCGTGAACGTAGTTCCGGGTGCAGTGCAGCTTGCTGCAAAGACAGCGAGTCAGCCCCACTGCCTTCCTCCCTGCCTGGCCACCTGTGTACTGGTAGCACCTACCTGAGGCCCAGCAGGGTGGCCAGGGCCAGGAGCAGGGCCCCCAGGGACAGGCTGTAGCCCACCGTGTACACCCCCTGAACACGGCTGTACATCTTGACCACCTCCTTCTGCAAACCATAGTGGCTGGTCAGGGCAGAGCAAGGCTGCCTCCTGCACCTCCACACAGCCCTACCATGCCTGCCACAGGCTGACCTGGACCTCCAGTTCCTCATCGTCCAGCTGGCACTGGGAGGCATTGCGCCACGGCTGTCCCCGGGGCCCCTGCACCCACTGCCCATCAGGGCCACATCTCTTGAACACGAAGCGGTGTTGCACTGGGGGTATAGACAAGCTCTATCAGCCCCAAGCCCAGGCCTGGCCCCTTGGCCACCCCATCCCTTGTGGTTACCTTTGTGGTGCCAAGGCAGGTACCAGGGGCAGGAGATGTTGGCTGTGGTGTTAGGAGGTGTGTCAGGCCAGCAGGAATACTTGTCAAAGGTTCTGTTACAGACCAGCTCTGCAGAGGCAGGGCCCGGGGTGGGGGTGGGAGGAGGGGCTTCCTTAGCAAGGCCTGGCCTGAAAGAACTCTCCTTCTGGAAGCTGGGGTACTGGTGGCTCATCTCCTCTCTTAGACTGTAGCCAGGGCTGCTCCCTCCTGACCTGGGTCTGGAGCCAGGTTCCCCTGGCCATCTGCCTTCCCAGACCAACTGTGCCCACCCCCACCTCCAGCCTAGCCTATCCCTGAGTGCCAGCTTCCCCCAGGGCACCTCCCCAGGGAGACCACCTATCATAAATGTATCCCAAACCCATCCTAGGGTCTCCACTCTGAGGGTTGAAGCCCAATGCTATTGGCATCCGTCCTTGTTCCAGTGTCAACGCTGTGACTCCCTTTGCTCAGCCTGGTGGCCTTGCAGGGGGGTTCCCCTGCCTGTCTCTCTACACTGAGAGTCCAGATCATGATACCCAGGTCTAGCCTGAGCCCTCCCCAGCCTGGGTGCACTGCCAGCCTTCTAGGTCCCATGTCTCCCACCAATTGCCTGCTCATTCTGGGCTCCATGGGGGGCAAGGATGGGTCCCCAGGCTCAGGCAGCCAGCCGGGGCAGCTCTAACCTTTCCATTACCACTTCCTGGCTGTACAAGTTCTGACCTCTCAGTGCTCAGTGACCACAGTAAGGTTGCCTGTAAAGGCCGGTGGGACCTGGGGAGTGACAGGTATTCCCAGCCCTGTAGGCTGCTTTGAGGAGACAGCCCTCCTGTGGGGGGAACACAGGGTTGGGAGGCTGGAAGGCCCTGTTGGGGGCTCACCAGTGGGAGGGGGCAGCAGGCTCTGATTGTGGTAACACTGGTCGCTGTACAGCTTCCACTTCTCAAACAGGAAGTCCATCACCTGAGCAGAGGTGGCCTGCAGCTGGGGGCAGGTAGAGGGGCCAACAGACAGGACAGTGCCAGTCAGCACAGGCTGTGTGCAAAGAGCCCACCTGTGCAGGAGCACTCACCCTGTAGGCCAGCAGCAGCAGCAGCAGATGGGGGTGTCGTGGCCAGGTGGGGGACATGCTTCCAGGCAGCTGTCTCCCACATCTGGCAAGGGCTGCACGTCTGGGGCACCAGGGTCCTCGCGGGTGTGGGTCCTCCTCCACAGGTTGCTGAGTGGCAGAGCAGTGGAGTATGGAGAGTCTTGACCAGCAGGGTGTCCTGCTGCCCTAGACCCAGCCCAGAGTCGCAGAATCCTCCTGACAAAGCAAGAGCTGAGAGCAGGAGATGCCAGAGTGGTCCCTCTTTGCCAGTGTGAGGCTAGGAGGCCTAGCCAGCTTCATGTGCTGGCAGGTCCTGTTTGGGACATAGGGGCTGCATGTCTGCTGTGGGTGGGGTTGGCTCTCCTGCTACCTAGGGCCATCTGTCTGGTGGCCCCTCTCCTCTGTGCTGGAGGCAGCCACCCTCCTGCCTGGTCACCTACCCAAAGGTTACAGAGTGGGACCAGCCTCCCTGCCTATTCCTAGCCCCTAGGAAAGCTGGCTTGCCAGGCAGACCTGACCCAGTATGCTGAGGGTGAGGGTGGTGGTGCCAGGACCACTGGACTGCCAGTATCATGGTGACTGAGGTGGCCAGGCCAGTTCACAGCTGTGCCAGGGGCCAGGTGTGTGGAGTATATGCTTAGGATGGTCTGTATCACATGCATGGCCCTCTCAGCACTGGGGTGTCCAGGTGCCCCCCAGGGCCCTGGCCAGAGCCAGCAGCTGGGGTGGGGCCTTTCACAGAGTCTTTTGCTTCAACAGAACCCCATGGGGAAAGTGGGAGGAGCTTTAGGGTGACTCTACAGGGCACTCTAGGAACCCCAAGAGCCTGCAGGGATGTGACAAGTCCTTCTTCTGGGCACCCTCAAATGGGATCAGAAGTGTGGCCAGATGGTTGAACAGACTGCTGGCTGCCCAGATGGAAGGCAGTACTGGGAGAGACCCAGGGAAGGGGGGAGGCTTTCTGGGGCTGCTCCTGCACAGATAGCCCAGTGACCCAGAGACACCTGGCTCATGGACCTCCCCAGCAGAGAAGCCACCCAGGCTTGGAGCTTCAATTAAGGACCTGCAGAGTGGGGGTTTCTCTCCAGGAGAGAAGGCAGCAGGCAGGTGAGGGGGGAGGAGCAGTTTAGGTGTCCCCAGCCTTGGGGTCAACCAAGGGACCTTATCTTTCCTGATTCTGATCAAACAGCCCCATCTGCAGTGCTGCCCTCATGGCTTAGGCCATGGGCTGGCCTGGGGGAAGAGTAGGGGTGCTGGCCCCCAACCAGGGTGATGCCGGAGCCAGAGGAGAGGTCGTGGGCAGACAGGTTCAGGGGTGCAGGAGAGGGGGAGTGGGACAGGGGTAGCCAGAACAGGGTGCATAGTGCAGATGCAGGTAGGGGCATGCAGAGGAAGCATGCTGCTGATAAGCCATTCCTGCCTGGGGCCTGCAGCCAGGCCTGAGGGGAATGCACGCTTAGGCCAGCTCAGGGAAATTGGGACCTTTGATGCTGGCCTCACCAAACCCAGCAAACAGTGTGGAGAAGAGATGGGGTGGACACACAGACCAGGGTCTGCCTTCCAGCAGGGCTCAGTCAGTCTGAGGACCCCAGAGAGAAGCAGGGCCCAGGGGCAGAGGGGAGGAAGAAACTCTCTATGTCCTCCCAGCAGGGCACTGAGAGCTTCCCACAGAGCTCAGTGCCCACAGGCTGGACAGGAGTCAGGGCACCCCTCACCCCAGGTCCCTCCAAGTCAGGCCCCTCCTCAGAAGAGGTGGGGCATGGTGGGAGCAGGGAGCCCTGTCCCTAGTGTGCACCAAGTAAGTGTGGGCAAGGAAACTTCTAGGCACTTTCTGAACACTGGATGGGTCTGGGGCACTGAGTTATAGCTGCATGCAAGGCTGAGGTCCCACGGTCCCTGTGGGAACACTCGGGCACAAGTCTGACTCTGAGAAGAAGAGGGGGACCTGGCGCAAATAATTCAACTTCCAGGCTGAAGACCCCGGAGTCCTATCACTGAGGAGAGGGCTTTGCCACACTAAGGGAAGAAATAACCATGCTCAATCTGCCCACCCAGGGGATAGATTTTCCTTCCTTTTTTTTTTGAGACAGAGTCTCACTCTGTCACTCTGAGTAGACATCAACCTCAAACTCCTGAGCTTAACTGATCCTCCCACCTCAGGCTCCCAGAGTGCTGGGATTACTGGTGTGAGCCACAATGCCCAGCCTCAGGATAGATTTTTGTTGAGGTGGGTGACTGGAACCCTGGGATAAGAGGCAGCCAATGTGCTGGAGACGCTCCCAGCTCCACTGTTCTAGCCTCTTTCTGCCTTATTGCCCTTGGTGGCCACAGCAAGGGGTCCCTACCACACACCCTCCTCTCTATGCCCAGCCCAGAGGGCACACACACGTAGGGGCAAGCAAGGCCACTTACTGACTGGTGCCATTGCCGCCCTGGCAGAACCCATGGCTCTTGGGTGCTTGAGGTTCAGCCAGGGCCACAGACCTAAACTGGAGAGGGGCCGCCAGGACAGGTGGATGGACTGTTTGTTGGCCAAGGCAAGCAGGGTGGGGCTCCCTCAGCTTGAGTGGGGAAGAGGCCTCTCAGATGCTTTGGGGAGTCCCTGAGGGTTACTGAGGTGGGAGGGGGCTGTTTATATGAAACCAGTGCAGGCAGGGAAGGTCACTGCCCCAGGGCCTGGATGGGGCCACAGTCTGTTGACAAAGCCTGATTCCCGGTCCTCCCTCCAAGGGGGCGGGGCAGGCCTGGGATGCGGGCCAGGGTGTGCTCCGACCCCCTCACCCCTCATGTCCCTAACACAAGAGAACAGAAAAACAGCCCAGCCCCCGGCCAGACCGGTCCTCAGAGGATGCGGGCGCAGGGAGGTCAGGGGTCAGTCGGTTCAGGGGCCGGGACGCAAATCCCGCGGCCAAGGGTGGGGGGCGCTGGAGAGGCCGGAACAAGGCAGGGCAGTGACCAGCGCTCGCTGCGGGTCAAAGTCACAAGTGTGGGCCGCGGAAGAAGAGTAGGTTACGCGGGGTGCAGACGCCCCTCACCCAGCCCGGGCAAACTCGGGTACCACTATAGGGTCCTGGGGCGTAGGGGCCCGTCAGAGCTGGGGCAGGCGCCTCAGGAAGTGCACTGGCGGTGCTGCCTGCGCGCCCACGGGGGAAAGGCGGCCGGAGGGGTCCCAGAGGGAGCAGCCAGTCCTGCGCAGAGTGTGGCGGCAGGACAGCGCCAGGTTGCCACCGACACCGTTCTGCCGAGGCCGCGCTCTGAGGGGTCAGGAGGATGGGGGGAAGGGCTGAGACCCTGAGCCTGCCCGACGTGCGGGACTAGGTGATCGTCCAAGCCAGGAGGGGACATCGCAGGGCTGGGAACGAAAGTGTCGGACCGGGTGAGGAAGGCGACTTGCGGTCCACGAACCTGTCCGCACAGCGCTGGGGCCCCCACTGGCCAGCTCCCCGCTCCCCGTTCCTGGATTGGAACGTCCACTCGGGCTGCAGCCCAGGTGCTCACCACGCAGTACCGATCTGGGCTCCGGCTCGGCTCCCGCCGTCCTCGGGGCGCGTTGGGGTCTGGCCGCTTGCTTCCGCTGCGCTGCCGATCGGGGTCGGCGCCGGCTCCGCGCCCGCGCCCGCGCTTGCCCAGCCGCGCGCAAACTTTCCGGCGGCTACGCAGGGCGGCGGAGCGGAGGGGGAGGGACAGGCGCGGGGGCGGCCCCGCGTGGTGGCAGCCGGGGGTCCCGCTCGTCCCAGCATGCAGCATCCTCCCCACTCCCAGCCCCGCCGCGGACCTGCCGACCCCCAGCGGGGAACCTTAGCTAGCGCCCCGACCCCACGGAGCACGTCCCCACAGACCCCGCCCCTCGGAGTCCCGCGCCGTCCACCCCAACACGCAGACTCCACGCGCAGAGCGGGTCTCGAAACTCCTACCCCGCAGATCCTGTCCCGCGGACCCTTGCCCCGGCAGCCCAGACTCATGGACCCTCGTCCGTGGACCTCCGTCTGGGCTGATGGTGGTCACGTGGGCCTCGGTCACTGCAGGGACGCTTTGGGGTGTGTGGAACCGTCGCCCGCTAAGGGTAGGGGTTGTGACTCAACGCCCCTACCCCTTTCTTCCTCCTTGTTCCAGTTTCTGCTCCTCCAGTCTATTGCCTCCCAGATGTTCAGGAAGGACTGATACCTCTACCTACCCACTGCGGCTCTTGGGTGACACTGTGCGTGCCAGTGCTGACCCACCGGTGGCTGAGCTGCAGGCCCAGGTGTGCGGGCAGCTTGAGGTCTGACTGGCCCGGCCAGGATGTTCCCCTGGGAAGCCATTTAGCCCTCTCTGTGCCACATTCCAAGGTCTGTTGAGCCCCTTCCGGTATGCCCATGCAACACCCCCGCCCCGCCTCCAGCTGGCTACCTGCTCCAACCCCTGCCACTGTTCCTCCACCGCTGGTATCTGCTGTCCATCCCTTCCCAGAGGACCAGCAGGCCTGAGCCAGAATGCCCCAGCCACCCTCAGAAAAACACTCCCTCCTACCTCCCCCTACAGCCCAGGACCCAGCAGAACCTCAGCCAGCCTCATCACCTCCCCACCCAAGCCCAGCTCTGTGCCACAAAACCCCATGGATGCTTTGGAGCCTCATCTTTCCTGGCCTCTCAGCATCCTGCCCTCCTTCCAGAAAGTTCTCCCTGGGAATGTGACTTCCAGATGGGCTCTCTCCTCCACTTTTCCTTACTCCCCTCTCGTCTTCTGGAGAGAGTTCCTGCACCACCCCTAGTCTTTCATCCAGCTGTCCAGCCCACTCTTCCACCTACTGGGCCTCAGCCTCCCCAGTCCAGCTCCTCCTGCCTTTCTCCTCCCCCCTGCCAACCACTGCCTGCCTGCTCCCTAGATGGTGTCCCTTCCTTTTCAGCCCTGTACCCCCACCCCACCCTTGGGCCTCTCACCCTCAAGCTCCCAGGGCAGAGCTGAAGCTGGTCTCACTGCCCAGGGGGAGCCAGCAGGCAGCTCCGAGGCCTTCCTGCCGCCTGGTCCCTTGACTGCCACCCACACCCTCAGGACTCCAGAAGAGTGGTGCCTTTGCCAACTCACAACAGCCCACCCGAAATCCTGCCTCAGGGGGGCATCTCTTCTGTTTTGGTTCAGGCAGTGGCCAGAGGCAAAGGTCAGAAGGCAAAAGTCATAAAAGTCTGTCTCTGCCTGAGTATGGGCTGTCCCCATCACCTCTCTTGCCTCCACCTGCCCCCACTCACAGCGCCTCCATCTCTGGTGGCACAGAGGGTTTTGTTCTTGGGTCCTTCCATCCTGTCTCCTGCTGCAAACAAGGTGGGGGTGGCTGGGCTCTGCACAGGTAAAGTGCCTCTAGGCCTCAGGCCTCCCACATCCCACGAATATCTTTCTTTTTCTTTTTCTTTTTCTTTTTTGAGACAGAGCCTCAAACTGTCCCCCTGGGTAGTGTGCTGTGGCATCACAGCTTACAGAAACCTCCAACTCTTGGGCTCAAGCAAGTCGCCTGCCTCAGCCTCCCAAGTAGCTGGGACCACAGGCGCCTGCCACAATGCCTGGCTATTTTTTGGTTGCAGCCATCATTGTTGTTTGGCAGGCCTGGGCTGGATTTGAACCCACCACCTTAGGTGTATGTGGCTGGCGCCTTAGCCACTTGAGCCACAGGCGCCAAACCTTTTCTTTTTCTTTCTTTTTTTTTTTTTTGAGACAGAGCCCTAAGCTATCCCCCTGGGTAGAGTGCTGTTGCATCACAGCTCACAGCAACTTCCAACTCCTGGGCTCAAGCGAGTCTCCTGCCTCCACCTCCCAAGTAGCTGGGACCACAGGCACCCGCCACAATGCTCGGCTAGTTTTTTTTTTTTTTTTTTTGGTTATAGCCATCATTGTTATCATTGTTGTTTTGGCAGGCCTGGGCTGGATTCGAACCTGCCACCTTGGTATATGTGGCTGGCGCCTTAGCCAGTTGAGCGACAGGCCCCAAGCCATCCCACAAATTTAAGGCAAAGGACAGGTACCTCTTAGAGGTAGAGATGGGGAAGGGAGTATCCCAGAATCCCTGTTTTCCTGAAGACCATTCCTTGCTGTACAGTCCTGGTTGGGTGCTGGCTGGTCTGGAAGCAGCAGGAGGACAAGTGGAAGAATTAGTCCAGGTGCCAGGTGCAGGCATGGGGGCCACCTCCCTCAGCCCAGCTGGATTCTGGACGGAGACTGTGCTCAATTAGATTGAGTCCCACTTTTTTTTTTTTTTTTGGCCAGGGCTGGGTTTGAACCCACCACCTCCAGCATATGGGGCCAGCGCCCTACCCTTTGAGCCACAGGCGCCACCCCACTTTTTTTTTTTTTTTTGAGACAGAGTCTCACTTTGTTACCCTTGGTAGTACTGTAGTAGAGTGCCATGGCATCATAGCTCACAGCAACCTCAAACTCTTAGGTACAAGCAATCCCCTTGCCTTAGCCTCCTAAGTAGCTCAGACTACAGGTGTCAACCACAACACCTGGCTATTTTTAGAGATAGGGTCTTGCTCTTGCTAAAGGTGGTCTTGAACTCCTGAGCTCAGGCAATGAACTTCAGCCTCCCAGAGTGCTAGAATTACAGGCATGAACTACCGTGCCTGGCCTCTGAGTCTGGCTTCTGAGCCTTCTAGGTCTGTTTGCCTACTGCTTTGTAAAATCCAGCTATAGCAAGAACTCTGCCAATCAGTGTTAACAAGGCTCCCCTTCCACATCTGCTCACCCCAATATCTGAACAGGGCTTCATCCTCTACTGCCCCCAGGCACTGGCAGGGCCCTAGGCCTGCCTTTATCGGGAACCTAGCCGGTGGGTTTACCCAGAACCCCCTGAGGTATGTCTCCTAGAGAGATTTTCCATTACTGACCCCACCTGCTCCTTATCCATGGGATCTCTGCTGAGGTCTCTTCCCCCTATTTAATGATCCTGAATAAAGTCTGTTTTTACCTCTCTGACTACTGCCCAGCTCTGGTTTTCTCTGACACTGATGAGGTATAAATAGGAGTTGGTATTATGGGGTTGGGCCTCCCCACGTAGCAGTGGGGGAGCCTCCCCTCGAGTGTCCCAGGGTCCCCTGTGCTCCAGGGAAGGCTGCAGTGGGATGACGGCCTGTTTCCCCCAGTGTGAGCTTCTACTAGGGACTCTAAGAATAATTCCAGCAGATCTTAACCCAGGTGTCCCCACACTGAGTGGAGCCAGGGTGCATCAGACATTCCACCTTCAAATTCTGATGGGGGTTGGTGCTAAGTAGGAATAAGAAGGGTGGTCATGGCTCAGCGCCTGTGGCTCAAGTGGCTAAAGTGCCAGCCACATACACCTAAGGTGGCAGGTTCCAAACATCAATGACGGCTGCAACCAAAAAATAGCCGGGCGTTGTGGCGGGTGCCTGTGGTCCCAGCTACTTGGGAGGCAGAGGCAGGCAACTTGCTTAAGCCCAGGAGTTGGAGGTTGCTGTGAGCTGTGATGTCATGGCACTCTACCCAGGGGGACAGCTTGAGGCTCTGTCTCAAAAAAAAAAAAGGGTGGTCGTAAACCTGGAGTGGAAGGACCACGGGTGGGAGGCTGTGTCAAGGCATAGATAACGTGGACTTAGGAAAAGGTGGTGGGATTGATGGGGGCTGTCCCCAGGAGAGCCACCTGAGTAGCTAAGCACTGGGGCATTTACTTCCAGGTCCCATCACTACTTATTGATATATTGTTACTTTTATTTTGTGTTTGTTTGGGATAGAGTCTCATTTTGTTGCCCTCAGTAGAGTGCTGTGGCATCACAGCTCATAGCAACCTCAAACTCTTAGGCACAAGTGATTCTCTTGTCTCAGTCTCCCAAGTAGTTGGGACTATAGGCACCCACCACAAATGCCTGGCTTTTGTTTTTTTTTGGAAATGGGGTCTTGAATTTGCTTAGGCTGGGTCGAACCTGTGAGCTCAGGCAACCCACTCTTCTCAGCCTCTCAGAGTGCTAGAGTTACAGGGGTGAGCCACCACACCCAGCCTTGTCTCGTTTTGAGATTGAGTCTTGCTCTGTTGCCTCAGCTAGAGTGCCATGATTTCAGCCTAGCCTCCAAAGCAACCTCACACTCCTGGACTCAAGCAATCCTCCTGCTTCAGCCTCCAGAGTAGCTGGAGTCTACCTGCACCTGCCACATCCAGCTGAGATCTGTCTTCTGAGAGATTTCCTCAATTCAGTCTTTCAATTCTATTAGACTTTAGAAATTTCCAATACTCTATTTGTAACTGGCAAGGGCCCTTTCTCTGCTTGTTTTCCCAAATGTCACCTTCTGTTTTCATGTGTGCATCTCCTTAAGGTAAGGTGACCAGATTTTAACATTGGTAAAGTGGGATAACATAAACAGAGGGTGGCCCCCTCCCCCCCCACCCCACGGGGGACTGGGCGGGGCCTAACAACAATGCAAACTTTGATAAGCAGTTGTCGATAATCACTTTCAATAATTATTTGTTATTATTACAGTTTAACATTACAAAATTAACAAAAATAATATAAAACTCATATCCTGGCGAAATAACCACATGGCAGCTGAAAACCGTATATTCCCTTCCTGTTCTCTGGCCCGTTTGTGTATCCTTTCCAAAAATCAGGACTTTTTTAAAATGCCGGGGGATGCGGGACAAATTGTTAAAAATCGGGACTTTCCCGCCAAAAGTGGGATGTCTGGTCACCTTAGGCTAAGACACCAGCGACATACACCTAAGGTGGAGGGTTTGAATCCAGCCCAGGCCCACCAAACTACAATGACGGCTGCAACCAAAAAATAGCCGGGTGTTGTGGCGGGCGTCTGTGGTCCCAGCTACTTGGGAGGCTGAGGCAAGAGACTCGCTTGAGCCCAAGAGTTGGAGGTTGCTGTGAGCTGTGATACTACAGCACTCTACCCAGGGGGACAGTTTGAGGCTCTGTCTCAAAAAAAAAAAATTATAATTTAATTTTCCTCAAAATATTACAAAAATAAAACCATTAAGGTTTTTAATCCCAGAGTGCTAGGATTACAGGTTTGAGCCACCATACCTGGCCAGTAATAGATTGTTGGTTTTTTGTTTTTGTTTTTTTTTTGAGACGGAGCCTCAAGCTATCCCCCTGGGTAGAGTGCCATGGCATCACAGCTCATAGCAACCTCCAACTCCTGGGCTCAAGCGAGTCTCCTGCCTCCGCCTCCCAAGTAGCTGGGACC
>CAUYQV010051467.1:0-18395 GCA_963574575.1 Galagoides demidoff | reverse complement strand
TTGAGATGGAGCCTCAAGCTATCCCCCTGGGTAGAGTGCCATGGCATCACAGCTCATAGCAACCTCCAACTCCTGGGCTCAAGCGAGTCTCCTGCCTCCGCCTCCCAAGTAGCTGGGACCACAGGCGTCCGCCACAACGCTCGGCCATTTTTTTTTTTTTTTTTGGTTGCAGCCATCATTGTTGTTTGGCAGGCCCAGGCTGGGGATTCGAACCCACCACCTTAGGTGTACGTGGCTGGCGCCTTAGCCGATTGAGCCACAGGCGCCGAGCCTAAATTACCTTTCAGTAAAATTCCAGAGGTTGAGTCACAGGATCTAAGTTTCTGAGCATATTATGGCTTTCAAAATAGCATATTGCCCATTGGCTTTCCAGGAGGCTTATTCAGTTTCCTCTCCAAGGCAGGAGTACATAGATGTCACACAGTTATGCAGCAATGTTTGTTCTTGTCTTGACACTTTTTGTTGACATATTGGTCATAAAATGTTGCATCACTGTTTGAAGTGTGAAGTCTCTAGGAACCACGGAGGCTGATCCTGTTTCCTCCTGTGCCTTTCTTGGCCTTCGGGGTCCTGGTATTTTGCTTTATGGTTTGCAGGGAATGTCTGGATACTAAAGTAGCACATCCCTCAGGTTCTCAGGCTGTTATTCTTTAAGTTTTGGTTCTATTGTTTTTCACTGTGACATGCATGTCATTGGGTGACATGCAGCAGAGAGGGTGTGCTTCACTCACGTAGCTCCTGTGAAGAACATTTTGTCCAGTTGGGGGGCCAGGATGATGATGACAATAATGACAACTAGTGTTTTTTGAGCATTTACTATGTGTCAGGTACCGTGGTCAGGAGGTTACATTCTTTCTTTCATTTAATCATTGTAAACTTATTATTAGTTAATGCAGATTGACAGTCCTTTATCCAAAACTCTTGGGACCAATCAGTTTGCAATTCAGGGCTTTCCACACTCTAGAAAAGTAATGTGAGGCATACTCCATACCTTCCGCAACCCTTAGCAGGTTTGGGGAGAATCTTCATAACCAAGCCCGGTCCATTTACACGAAGAGGGATGAATAAAGATTGTAAGTTGCTTCAAACGCAAATCTATTTTTGCCGACTGAATTATTTTTTTATTTTTAAATGATTTGAGAGCTTTTTGCCTCCACCAGTTTCAAGATGAGGAGACAGGCCCTGGGGAGCCTAATGTTGAGTGACGAAGCCCAGGGCTGCTCAGAGCCAGCCCGCCCTGCACTCCCTGAGCTGAGCCGGCATCTGCACTGTGGGCTGCTCTTGCTCTTTTCAACTTGACAGAGCTATGTGAGGCTTTAGCTAGAATGTGAGGGAGCAGACACCCTCCAGTAAGTGTGCACGTATGTCCTATGGCGTGAGTATGTACAGTGCTCCTCACCGCAGTGGGGAGGGTGAGTGGTGGGCCCTGGAGGTGGGCAGAGTCCAGGAAGCATTGACACAGTTTGTCAGAGTGAGGCTCTTCCTGGTCCCCATGCTGTGCCCTCCTTCCCCCCCAGACCCAGACCTGAGCCTTATCGGCCTGTGCCTCACCTTGCTCACCCACCTTCCACACCATGTCCTCCATGCTCAGGACCCAGCAGCACCAGTCTCTCTCGGTTCTGGCACCATGGCCTCCGGGCATAGAGCTAACAATGTGAGTGGGGCATGAGGCCTTCAGTGAAGCAGGCAGAGCCTGCCCTGACAGCAAGAACTGAGGTTCAGCTCATCCAGCTGTTCCATCCGGAGTATGTCTGGGCCCTGCCTGCTCTGTGGCACTGAGCATACCACTGTGTCCCCATCAGCCACCACCATGGGTTACCTGCTCTGTAGCACCCAGCACACTGCTGTTTCCTTATCAGCCACGCAGGCCAGGCTGGCCACCATTGGTCAGGCATCACACAGACAGAGGCAGGATGGGGAAGCTGGTAGTCTACAGCTTTCCAGAGCCCACAGGAGCTACTGATGGTGAACACTGTGTGAACAGCTGCTCCTTCCTGGGAGGGACCAGCTCATGCGATTCAGTAATGGGGCCAACTTCCGGGGCAGTTGATTTGCCATCTGAGGAGATTTGTAGGAGTCCGAGTCATTGGAGGAAATTCATAGGTTGTCCAAGAATGAAACTCTAGAAGAATGTGGTGACTTCCAGGACAGCAGTGATAATAATAATGATAATAATAATGCAACAACAATGACCACAAAAATAATACCAGCAAAAAGGTATTGAGCATTTATTATGCACCAGGCTCCATGCTAAGCACATTAATCTCAGGCAACACTAAGATATGGCTACCTTTCTTTATCTCTGCTATACAGTTGAAGGAATCCAAGGCTGAGAGGATTATATGGCTTGCCTGCAGTTAACGGGCGAGTAAGCGGCAGAGCTGGGTGACGGCACGCACCTGACCACAGTGCTTGAGTGATCAGTGATAATGTTGCTGATCATTACCACTGCTGGGTGACTGAACAGAAAGTCACCTGAGTATTCCCTCATTCTTGTATTTCATCCAGGCCAGGCTTTCTGGGGTTTCCCCAAAGCCTAAAACTGTACCTATCAGTGCAGGACTCTGGGGCTTCTGGGGGCAATGGCTTCACGGGGCGGTGCCCTCGACACAGGGAGTCAAGGGATTCCAGGAAGAGTCTTCTGAAGGAGGAGGACGAGGTGTTGTAGAGGACAGGTGTCACAGCTGAGCTAATGTAGAAGAGTGTGTTGGTCACCATGTAGAAGTAGTGATAGAAATCATAGAGCGTGCTGCAAGAGAAACCCAGAAGGCCTGGTTAGAGGACCGGCCACCTCCCTGATGTCCCCTTTCTGCTGGAGATGCCTCTCTCCTCTGACGGGCAGGGGAGAAGCCTGTTTTCTGTTGTCAGGAAGCACAGTGTGAATTCGACAGTGCTGTGCCACTGCCAGCTTCCCTGGGCTGAACCCTCCACTCGGCCTCCGGGATCTGCCATCCTTGGCTGTGCTTCCTGGTCACTTGCACAGTAAAGGTGACACGACCTTTAACGGGGGCTGTCCACCCAGGCTACTAAGATGCAGGAGTCCTGAGCTGCCTGTGTGGTCGGGGAGACGTGTCTGCACTCAGAGGAGCAAGTTCTCCTGAGAGGCTGTGCTCCTTGTCACAGAGCCCTCTACAGGGGAGGGGCCTGCCATGTGCTCGCGCTGCATGGGGCTGGTCACAGCTCCCGAGCAGAAGGTGTCTGTCCACATGGCTGTTTCCTCAGAGGCCATTTAATGGGCTCTCCATTCTCTTGGGTATTTGACTCCCGTGGAGATTAGGGGCCTGGTGATTTCCATGGGGAAGGTAATAGATTCTCTCCCCTTCTCTCCCTGTATCATTAAAGGGGGTGCACATACTGGCCTCTGTCACGGGGGCCTCTGTCAGGTCATGGGGTCACAGCTCTGAGCCTTCCTCCCTCGCTCTCTGTAACAACATGGCCTGCACGCCTCCATGGCCTTCTCTCCAGCTGACATCAGGATGCCCTTGGTCCCGACTACCACCCATGTGGCCAGAGGATGCCTTGTTCCCAGAGAAGCCCCTGCTGGGAAATTCTGAGGATGCAGACAGGGCGGGGCAGCTAGAATACAGCCTGGAGTTCCCTGGGACCCAACAGCTAAGGGTCCCCCTGAAGAGCAAAGGAGACCACAGGCCCAGCCCCAGAGGTCCTCTGTGTGTGCCACACTCACTCAGTCCACTGGTCATCGGGGATGTAGCAGTACATGAGCCTGCGGACATGGTATGGCAGCCAGCAGATGATGTACACAGCCACGATGGCCCCTGAAGAACAATTGGAGAGACAGCCACAGAGATCAAACACATCCTCGGGTATGACATCTCTGAGTGAGGAGGGTGCCAAGGTGACAACAGCATTTCCCTGTGCCTTGTTCCTAGAGTCAAAGGTCGGAAAGGGGCTTTGAGGTCATTTGGTGCACCCCTGTCTGAATCTGTTCACAACTTTGCTTTGTCCTATTGTCTGGGTGACTGTCTGCTTTGACCATGACCTGGATGTGGCATGCTTACAGGATTCCTCTTGGCCATTAGAATATGCTCCCAACTCAGGGCTAGGTATTCCCACCTGGCTGTCTAACCACACACCATTAGAATATGCTTCCAACTCAGCGCTAGGTATTCCCACCTGGTTGTCTAACTATACACCATTAGAATATACTCCCAACTCAGGGCTAGGTATTCCCACCTGATTGTTTAACCTCATACACAGAACTTGTGTCTTTCCTGCCTCAGGAAGCCTCTCCCTCCCCCAGTCCTTTTTCTGATTGCCTGATGGCAGCACCATCACCTGACATGCCAAACATAAGCCCAGAAGTCATATTTCTCTGTTCCCCCTGCATCCAACCCTCCTCCTTACGTCTTTCCATTCCTTCTTGTCCCCATCGCCACTGCCCTAAGAGGCAAGAGGCTCCTACCTCTTTCCCATTGGCCTCTGACTAGAAGCCCCTAACCTTCTGCCCCTTCTCTCTGCCGCTCCTGCTTTGTCCCGACTGGCAAATGCATCCTCTGGCCCAGTGTGACCCCTGTGCAGCAGGAGCCTGGGAGAAGTGCAGAATATTGAGCCCTGCAGTCTGTGTTTCACAACACTGCAGATCACTGTACGTGCATTGGAGTTTGAGGAGTGCTATTTAACCCGTTCTCCAAAGATCTTATGAGTACCACAGCTCTCAAAAGCAAATCTCTGGACACTGACTCTTTGATGATCACACACTGTCCAGTGCCTGGTGTGCTGATTTTGTGTTAACTCATCACAGCACTTCACACTTAATTCCTGCATCTGTGTCCAAGCACAGGCCGTGATGCCGATGAGGGCAGAGACTTGTCTGACACTCATTCCTCCCAGGCCCTGTGACATGCCTGGGCTGCAGGAGGTGCTTGAAGAGACCCCTGCTTTCTACTTGCCCTTTCATTTCCCTCGCAAGGCCACACTTTCTTAGATACTTTCAAAAACAAGCAAACAAACAGATCAATGGTATAACCGGAAGTGGAGAGTCAGAGGAGAACTGGACCTGGAGACCCACCCAGCCTGAGAGCCGCAGTCTCCATCTGCAGTCCTCAACAGTAACTGCTCATGCTCATCCACACAGCCAGAGTTCCTGAAAAGTGGCCAGGTGTCTGCTCGTCTGTGCTACCTCCTGCGGCAGATTGGGGGTCCACGTACAGAACTCCCATTCCTTCCTTTGGTCAGCCCACTGCACCCTACAGGAAGCCTGCTGATCATACAGTTCCCCTGGGGCACAGAATTCAGGAAGCCTAGATAGAGGGAGGCGGTGACTTGCTGAGGTCACCAGGCCAGAGAGGACTTAACTGAGAACCCGGACGCTGCGCTGGAGGCTGCGGATCTGACTTGTGTCCTTGTGTCTCACCAGGCTGGCCTGGCCTCTCTGGGACAGGGTCTTCCTCCACGCAATGAAGCCAATGAGACCCTCCTCACTCAGCAGCTCCAGGTGGCTGGGGACAGCGATGCCTGGGCCAGAGGCGGATGGCACCTGGGAGTAGAGGGCCAGCAGGTGGCTCACCGTGACCCCATTCAGGAAGGCGGTTAGTGCCAAGGGGAGCACGAAGGAGACCAGCACATTCACCTGTGGAGGTAATTCCAGGGCTGTGGGGCAGCTCCAAAGGCTGTGCCCCAGGCCTGCACACCAGCAGAGGGAGCAACAGAAGGGCTTAAAGGTAAGAGAGAAAATTCTCAGAAAGTAGGAAGCAAGTGAAGAAAATAGAAGAGTGAAGAAAATTAGGCATAAAACACAGAAAATTTTATGAAAAAAGCCTAAAACACATTCAAGAAAATTTCCCCCAAATTGAGATTTCTGAGCTTCTAGATCCAAAGGCTCCTTGGGTGCCTGGAGCAATGGCTGAAAATAGACCCCCCCCCCCCACCAAGTCTCGTTCTTATGATAGTTAATACCCCGGGGATAAAGAGAAGATCTTGACAGCTTCCACGGAAATAAAACAGATCACATAGAAATAATGGAAAACCTGAACTTCTTAATGGCAGTGGTGGAAGCTGGAATATAATGAGCAATGCTTTACAATGTGTGTGGGGAAATGGCTTCCATCTTAGAATTTTATATACAGCCATTTTTTTTTTTTTTTTTGGAAACAGAATCTCACTTTGTCACCCTCAGGAGAGTGCTGCAGTGTCACAGCTCACAGCAACCCCAAACTGTTGGGTTTATGTGATTCTCTTGCCTCAGCTTCCCAAGTAGCTGGGACCACAAGTACCTGCTACAATGCCCGGCTATTATTTAGGGTTGGGGTCTTGCTCTTGCTCAGGCTGGTCATGAACTCCTGAGCTCAGGCAATCTACCCACCTAGGCCTCCCAGAGTGCTAAGATTACAGGCGTGAGCCACCATGCCCAGCCTATATCCAGCCATTTTATCACAAATAAGAGGATAAAAGAAAATGTCATATGTACATTCTCAATCTTTTTACATTCTATGGACCTTTTCTCAGGTCTTAAGAGGTTATGAGAACAGATGTTCCATCAGAGCCAATAGGGAGGAAAACCTGGGATTCAAAAATAGGGTACCCAACAGGGTAGCTGGGGAGCAATGGCTTCCAGGGGGTCCTGAACAGATGGAGGAGAGTTCCCAGGGGGTCCCCAGTGCACCGGAGAGCAGCCAGTGGGGTTGGAGCAGGAGGCTGGAGGCTCTGAGGATTGAAAAACAAAACATGGAACTGGTAGGTCATTGGATGCATCTGAATATCCTGAGACAGAATTTACACTTGGGTAGAGAAGTTGGAGATGAATTAGAAGTCAGGAGCAGAAAACTAAGCAAATGAAAACAAGATTCTGCATTATTAACTGCAATGAAAACAAACGTTGTATTGGAAAGAAAACACAATAAAAATACACGACATGGCTCATCTGTGAAGTCTCTTTACGTAGTCACAACCGTATACACACTGAGCATAAATTTAACCAAACACAGAAATATAATTAAACCTGAAGGATGAGGGGGCAGAGATAGGAATAGAGGGAAATGCTCGTTTTCTACTGGTAGAAGATAGTGGACACAAGGTAAAACTGGAAACTAAAGCCAGGGTAGGATTATGTAGGGAAAGAGGGCAAGAGAGTGGGGAGCTTTGTCTCCCACCCAGGGAATGCGAATCAGGGTATGAAGGGGCAGGTGTGGGGTTGCTGTTTTACATTACAAACCTTGTATTATTATTATTTGGTATTACTTGACTTAGGAAAAATGAGTTTATTATATAATACCCTGTGTTTTAAATGTTTGTTTATTTATTTATTTTTTAAGAGACAGGGTCTTGCTCTGTCACCCAGGCTGGAGTGCAGTGGCACAATCACAGCTTACTTCACCCTTGCACTCCTGGGCTCGAGCAATCTTTCTACCACAGCCTCTTGAGTAGCTGGGACTATACAACAGGTGCCACTACACCTGGTTAATTTTTTTTTATTTTTTGTAGAGATGCAGGTTTGCTATGTTACCCAGGCTAGTCTCAAACTCCTGGGCTCAAGTGAATGTCCCAGCTTGGCCTCCCAGAGTGCTGAGATTATAGGCATGAGCCTCTGTGCCTGGCCTAAATGTTTTATATTAAAAATTCAAAACAGAGGCTTGGCACCTGTAGCTCGGCAGCTAGGGTGCCACCACATTCACCAGGACTGGCAGGTTTGAATCTAGCCCAGGTCTGCCAAACAACAATGGCAACTACTACCAAAAAGCAAGCTGGGCATTGTGGTGGGTGCCTGTAGTCCCAGCTACTTGGGAGGCTGAGGCAAAAGAATTGCTTAAACCCAAGAGTTGGAGGTTGCTATGAGCTGTGACGCCACAGCACTCTACCCAGGCGACATAGTGAGACTCTGCCTCAAACAGTTTTAAGGCTCTCTTATTCCTTACCTAGTGTAAACATTAAAATCAATACTAAATATTTGAGTTGGGCGTTCCCCTTTTCAGGGAGTTTTTGTTCATGCTTTTTTTTTAACTTTGCGTGCCCTCACAGGTCAGCAACACCAAAAGAAAAATGACATGCTGCCTATGATAATTGTCAGAATCTGCTTCTGACACCACTTGTCAGGGCCTGGGACTGGCCAGGTCTCAGGCCTGGCTTAGCTAGATTCCAGATGCCGACTGCTAAGCTACCTTGCTCAGGAACAGTTTCTCTTAGGTGCTTGAGGGCTATCTACTTTAGCTGGAGAGATAAAGAATGTGTGTCTTAGAGAGAGTAAAGCAGTCTTCTTAGAACAGATAGATCTTAGTCTTTAGCAGAGCCTGGTAATCTTCAGCAGAGAGTCACCGTGCTAGCGTTCTGCAGGCAGGAGAGGAGACAGAGGGAGCGTGTCGGGGACAGAAGGCGCATGCTTTTTGTCTGCCTTCTCCTCCAGCCTAATATAAGGCTGAGCTCGTGCCTCTCAACACCACAGGTGTAGAGACTGCCAATTCACCAATCCTCTCATCTCACAAGCTCTCTCATGCTTGTTAGAACTAAATCTCTCTCCATGCCCTTTTCACCAAGGTGTTCCATTACAGGTATTTCCTATAACTCTCACTCCTCCTAGCCATAGGCTATACCGGCTGCTACAACAATCATTGCAATTTGTTGAGGAATCAAGAAGGTTTACAAAGTAACGACATACTTGATTACTATCAAATTGTAGCTTTAATACTAGTCAAGACAGATGGAAAGAAAAACATATTCACAAGTTAGGAATTAATCTTTGGGAGTTCTGAAATCTTGGTGAGAACCGTACACAGTTTCTTCGACTTCAAAAACCATGAGCAATTTTCTTGGACCAAAAACTGATTCCTATGAATGGTGAACCAACTCACTATGTCATTAAAAAGAAATTAGGACCCAAACAATCCTGATTGGAGTCTGGTCATTTTATTAATATATGCTTTATGTTTCAAGTTAAACATTATTGTATATACTATTTGTCAAATAAGGCCAGGAGCAGTGCCTCATGCTGGTAATCTGAGCACTCTGGGAGGCCAAGGTGAATGGATTGCTTGAGTGCAGGAGTTCAAGACCAGCCTGAGCAAAAGCAAGACCCTGTCTCTACTAAAAATAGAAAAACTGAGCCAAGAGGATCTCTTGAGCTCAAGAATTGGAGGCTGCTGTGAGCTATGATGCCACGGCACTATGACCCAGGGCGACAGCTTGAGACTCTGTTAAAAAAAAAAAAAAAGCAAATTAAAAAAAAAAAACAATTTGTCAAATACCTGTTACACTGAAAGACTTCATTAACTGTAATGCCAAGAGCTCGCCATGCTGTAATTCCCAGCTTCATTGCCTTGAACAGTTTAAACATGTCAAGGAAACCATGTGTCATATGCGCAAGGCAAACCCTCCTGGGGCTTTTTTTTCAAAGCCTGACTCTAAAATAGTGGGACAGTCACTACTCCAGTCTGTGACAAGTGGTGGGACTTGGCTTGCAGACGTTTTGGGCATATGGCTGTCCGACTGATTCACTGTCACAGCCACGCCAGGGGCCGGCAGGAGTTGCAGTGCACTGACTCCCACTGTAGCCCAGAACCACATGCGGCTGTTGAGAGGTAGATGAGCATCCCCTGCTGCTCTGTGGCTTTGATGTGCTGTGCCTGGGCCAGTGCTGGGACAGGCAGCGTGTGGACTGCACTGCTGAGGCCAGAGGTCAGGATTAGTCCGCCTGACTTAGTGGGAGCACTGCCATCCTGAGTCCCCCGGTTCCGTTCACCTGGGTACTGCTCCGCTGCTAGTTGATTTTTGGTTTGTTTTTGTCTCCTTTAAGGATTTGGTTAAAGAGTTTGAAAACCTGAAAACAGGTCAGATATACTAAGTGGATCTTCTAAAAATTAGGGATCCTGCCTAGCTAGTTCCGAGTAATTATCTTTACAGGGGCCATCACGAGTAACGTCTGGCATAAGCAGGATGCTGTCTCCTGGGTTCAACTGTGCGTTTTCTCCCCAATTCTTCCCAAGGCTACAGGTGGCCTGTGCGCTTCCTCTGATGGCTTCATTCATCGTCCAGGCCTTTTTCTTATTAATATTTCTGTCCAAACATCCCATTAAGCTGCACGTTCCCCCAGTAACATTATTAGTTCTCCAAATACATAACCTGTGACCCATATGGCAGCAACTTTGGGACAATGTCTTGTTCTAGAACCAGAATGTTACAACTGCTGGATCCAATTTAGGCTTCCAAGGGAATAGCCCAGACCAGCAGTTTTTTTTCTTCTTCACTTGGGACCGTCACCCATAATCAAGATACTGGCAGCTTCTGTGTCCCTGTCAATCACCAGTTGGCACATAGGCAGCAAATCACGTCGTCGAGGATGTGATGTAATGATGACTTCACTACCCCCCCCCCCAAGGTGGCTTTTGGTTTGAAATACAAGCTATGTGACACTAGATTATGGTCCAGAGGTCATACGGAAGCCATATCAGCACAAGGCAGAACGCTTTCTGAAAACACAGGACGTTCGGAAGCTGAAGCTCGTGAAAAGACCATCTTTCCATCTTTCCTCTTGGTTTTATAGATGTGAGCTAATGGGCTGCAGCTGCCTGAGGGCCTTCCCACGGTCCCCTGACCTGGCTCCCTGGCCTCTGAGGCTGGAACTACGGACTGTGACTTTAAAGAGAAGCTGTCCAGTGAGTGAAGCCATTTGAGGACCTGTAGTGTCCTCTCAGGTGGAAAAATAAAGCAGGAAGGCGAGCATTTACCAAGGACATGCCACATCCCGGGCACTTCCACACGAGCTCTTTTAATTACCACACAGGATGCCACTCGCCACCTTCTTGCCCCCTGGACAAACCTGGGTGTCTGCACCCTGCCCACAGACACCAGGATGCCCTATTTTGAGTCAAAGATGAATAACAGACACGGGGACTACTGGGGACCCTGAGCCCCTGACTCAAGGTCCCCAGGCAGCCCCAACATCCTGGCTTCACATCTGCATTTTGGTTCACACTATTTCCAGTTGCGTGCCTATCATTTGCAATAAGAGGAGCTCTGACCAAAGCCCTCTCCAGCCTCTTTCTATCACCTCCACAGTGACTAAATTCTTTAGTTTGGAAAACAAATGCCAATCTCCTTTTCTAGATAAAGAAACGAATACACAACCTTCACCAGGCATTTGACCCCCTTGACCCCTCCCCTTGTGTCCCAGCCCTTGATCTCCCACATCCACTGGGGACCTGAGGCCAGCTCCCTGGTGACCATAGGGAAACTCAGGCCCCTAAGAAAGTAACAGCAGACTGTTGCTCATGGTGATTCCACGTGATGGGCCAGGGGCTCTGGCTGAGCTTGCCAGGGGGGAGCTGGGAGAGATCGTTTAAGGAAATAAGAGGTAACACATTCAGTAGAAAGAAGGCCCCACTTCCTGGAAAGCACTGTACAGAGATCCACTTCTGAAGATGACTCCGTGGCCTTAGTTGACCCAGGACAAGCCAAAGAGCCATGAGTACAAGACCTGAGAGGAGCCTGGCCATGGTTGCTCCAGGAGAAACCCCCACATATCCAGGAATGCTAGGATTGAATGGGGACAAAGTGGCTGCACTGAAATCCCATAAAACATTAAGATGTTGCTTGTGTCCATGGATTTCTCCTGACTGTAACACAGGTGGGTGAGGCAACACCTCCTGTGAGGCCCTTCAGTCTTCTATGCCTGCCCAGCAGGAAGACAAGCAAGACACAGTGAGGGAGGGGCCCTGGGACCCCGTGGGCAGGCTGGGCCCCCAGCTGAGAAGAAGCTTTGAATCAGGAAGAGGAGGAGCCCCACTTAGGGTGGCATGTGTGTCCCTATGCAGCCACTGCCCCCCGTATGTCTCAACCTGCTGGCATAGCACCCTCCGTGTGCTTTCACAGCTTGTGGGCAGAGAAGGGGTCCTGGTTGGCCCCACTTTGCTCCTTTAGGTTTCCTGGAGAGCCAGGAAGGGCCTGGAGGGGGCTGTGCTGCCTCCCCTTCCCCACTCTCCCCAGGTGCTGAACACGTGGGATCACAGTCCTATGTGACCAACACACAGAACCTGAGATGAACACTCTGAAAAGTATCACTTTCAGAAAATGGGTGGTGGGAGGGTGATGGGAAAGATTACCTATATATCTGTCTAACAAGGGTACAAGTGAACTTTTCTAGAACTAGAATATAAATGTGTTGATACAATGATTAACCAAATGACATGAAAGTTATGTTAACCAGCTTGATGAAAGTGTTTCAAATTGTATATGAAACAGTACAATGTACCCCATGTTTGCATCAATGTATACAGAAATCAATTAATAAAAAAAAAAAGAAAATAACTTTCTTATGAAAATTATGTCCCAGGTTACCATAATTAGGGTGGTCAAAAATAAAGTTAGAGTAATACTTCCTTTTTCCCTTATTTGTTGGGAGAGAATCTGGTCCAAAATCAGAATCATTTCATTTTAACGTCCAGACATGGTTACCTTGAGTGAATGCTGGGTTAGACAGAATTTTTTAATGTCTGCAATTTGTTTTATAGCACCTTTTCTTAATCAGGTTATAGAATTGTCTGGGTGCAACCTTTATTCTTTTTGGTATTGAGTGACTGAAAACCCTTAAATAATGTGATTACTTGAAAAAGAAAAGATTAAGAGACTAGCAACTCATGGCTGTGGGGGTGGTGAGTCCGTGTACTGATTCTTACTTTCAAAATGTATAGCAAGTAAACATTTTCTAAATACTTTAGTGTAGGATACCTTATTTAGATCTAATCCCTATCTGCAGAGATGGACACCTTAAGTTGATAGCAGGGAAAGAAGCAGGGAACCCATTTACAAGTTGTTTTTTTTATTTCATCCACAAACCTTTTATGAGACAATTTTGTAATCTCAAGTGTTTATATTCCTTGATATTAGCCATCTATGAAGACCATCCAGGAGCCTAATTTAATCAGAGATAATAGTTATTTCTTTGTCAGGGAATTGGCTATATGTAGCACAGACAGTTCTCCATTTTCCGCAGATAGGGTTTCCAGAACAGTTATGTAATTCTGTGCTTGCTTTCTCTTATTCCCTAGCCAGTTTGTACTCAGGGAATACAGACTGATTTTTAGAATTAAATGAGAGGTAATTTAGTAAATAATCAAAACCATCAATATTACAGATGTTTTGACTATTTGGTTTTATTCATAGCATGTATTAATGTGAAGTATACTGATTAATGTAGGTACCACACCTTTCCTATATAAAATATAAAAACATGGAATAGAACCTCCCACAGACACCATGTAGTTGTCTACCCACTGGTTAATGATTTCCTGTTAATTGTTGTAAAATCTCAATATCTAAATGCTACACATATTCACAGTTTTGTCTGTTCTTTAAGACCCCGGTCTTTTCAATCTGGTGTTTCTTTACTTGGTCTTCCTGTTATCCTATGGCTTTTTAAATAGGGAATGTAATTTATTTTAATATCAGAGTCTCTGTTAAAAACTCTGGGTGAGGTATAAGTGCAATCTGTTGTTAAATGAAATCCTACGTTAGGCTTCATTTTTGTAACCCATGAAATGGGAGAGAGAGATGAAAAGACCTCTGTGGTACCTTTGAACTTTAAAGTTTTGCCTTTTCACATGAAAAAAAAAAAAGTGCCAGGGTCCCAACCCATCGCCTAGGGCAATGAAGTACTTCTACTGAGGGATGAGAACCAGTTCCAAGATCCCAAAACAACATTGTAGCTTGTTCCTCATGTCAAGTAACATCCACTAATAGGGGGGTTAATTTTCATGTCCTTTAGAGCATTTACTGACCCACTCATACATGGTATGATTGAGTCTTACCCACAGGCAATAGCTGCAATTTTAGAGATTAAACCATGTCATTGCCTCACCAAAAGAAAATTGAAAAATAAGAACCAATGCAGTTCTAGATGAGAAGGAACTAGTGAAAGAATTTAAGAAACATGCAAAATCAGAGTGAAAGGTAACCTCCAAAAGAAAACAACTCCATACCAAGAGAAACAAACTGAAATGAGAATATTGAAATGACTGATGAAGAATGTTGAATATGGATTGAAGGACCTCAGTGATATACAAAGGAAAATAGAATCCTAACAACCGCCCCCTACAAAAACAATGTAGGAAATAAATGAAAAAAATCAATAAAGAAATAAAAGTATTTTTAGAAATCAAGCAGAGCTTTTGAAAATAAAAAAAATTTAGTCAAGAATATAAAAATATAGAGGAAAGACTTAAGAATAGACTGGGAGTCAGAAGAAAAAACTCAAAGATAGACAACAATATTTTTGAATTAAGCAAGTCAGCCAAAGAGAAATAAGGAAGAAGAACAAAACGTACAAGAAATATTAGACTATGTAATGATCCCTCACATGAGAATCATGGGCATCTCTAAGGGTGACAAAGAAAATACACATGGGTAGAAAACTTATTTGAATGTGAAAAAATTGAATTTAAGCAAAATTTCCCAGTTCTTGATGGAAATCTGGACATCCAGGTACTAGAAGTTTAAGGAACTCCTGAAGAATTTGTTGAAAAGAGGCATTCACCAGGACATAAAGTCATTAGACTGGCCAAAATCAACATGAAAGTGGAAATCGCACACACTAGAAGGCAAAGAGAAAACCTATCAGACTACCTAGAGATTTCTCAACTAAGATCTTGCAAGCCAGAAAGCAATGTGTTCCCATTCTCAGTCTTCTCAACCAGAATAATGGCCAGTCTAGAATTTTGTACCCTTCAAACTAATTTTTTTTTATATGGGAGAAATAAAGACTTTTTAAACAACTAAATTTTGAGGTCATTTTTCAAGACCAGATCATCCCTGCAGAAAATATTTCAATTTGCATTATACACTGATCAGAATAATAAATACCCATCAGTGTAAAACCATCCAGTTGATAAAGTTGAAAATCCAGAAGCTACAATAGCTTATGAGGTAAAACAGCAAAGTTTTACTTGACAGAATGGACAGAAATCTACCTCACTTTATACAGTATATGTGAATGTATTGAACTTCACTATCAAGGCATAGACTGGCAGAATGGTCAAAAGTAAAAAAAAAATTACAAGGCAAGTATCCATCTACAAGGACTCATTTGGATTCAAGGTGAAGGGATGGAAAAAATATTATATGAAATTAGAAATCAAAATAAAACTGGTGTAGTCATTTTTATATCAGATTACATAGTCTTCAAAGCAACAAAAGTAAAGAAAGACAAAGATGTTCCTTATGTAATAATAAAGAGGAAAAGTCAATTCAACAAGAAGACATAAACATTTAAAATATTTATGTACCTTATATGTGCACTAAATTTACAAATAAACCCTACTAGATCTACACAGTGATAAACAGCAACATCATAATAACCAGGGAATTCAGCACCCATTGACAGAACTAGACATATCCTCTAAGCAGAAAATAAATAAACACAAGACTTAAACCAGACTCTAGAGCAAATTGGCCTAACATAAATTTATGGAACATTTCAAACCAAAGAGTAATGAATATACATTCTTCTTGTGAGCATAAGAAAAATACTCCAAAATTGATCATATTTTAAGCTGCAAAACATGTTTCAACAAATTCAATAAAATAGAAATTATACCAAGGATCTTCTCAGACCACAGTGCAATAAAATTAAAGAACAGCTCCAACAGAAACACTCAATTCTATACAAGGTCATGGAAATAATATAATCTCCTGCTGAATGATTATTGGGTCAAGGAGGAAATGAAGTTGAAAATTGTAAGATTCTTTGAACTAAATGAAAAAGAGAAGATAAGTTATCAATATCTGTGGGATACAGGAAATGCAGTTGTAAGAAAAAAAGCATTAAAAGTATTCATCATAAAAGAAAGATCAATATCAACATTGTAATGCATCATCTCAAGGAATTAGAAAAAAAAAAAGAACTAACCAATGCCAAACTCAGCAGAAGAAAAGAAATAACTGAAGCCACATAATAAATAAAAAAAAATGATAGCAAGGGACTATATAGAAGATTAAGGAAACAAATTACTTTGAAAAAATAAACAAAATTAACAACTAACTGACATCTTGAAAGATTAACCAAAAACAGAAAAGAAAGGACCAGAATGAAATTAATCAGTAATGAAAAAGGAGATATTACAACTGATGTCACAGAAATACAAACTGAACACTATGAAAAATTCTTTGCACATAAAGTGGAAAATTCTGAGAAAATGGACAAATTCCTGGAAACACACAACCTCCCTATGATCAATCAGGAAGAAATAGAATTTCTAAACAAATAAATATCAATTTAAAAAGAAGACAACAATTTAAAAAACTTCCAACCTGGAAAAAGCCTGGACAAGTCAAATTTAACCAGACCTAAAAAGAGGAACTGGTACCTATACTGCAGAAATTATTTCATATTCATCAACAAAGAATCCTCCTTAACTAATTCTATAAAGCCAGTAACCCTTGATATTAAATCCACACACACAAAAAAAAAAGAGAGAGAGAGAGAATACTATAGGCCAATATCCCTTGTGAATATAGATGAAAAAATTCTCAATACAATTACAGAAACCTGAATTCAATAGCAAACAAGAAAAAAGAAAAGAAAAATAATCAACCATAAGCAGTGGCCTTCATCCAAGGTATGCAAACATGTCTCATCATGAAAAAAATCGATATATGTGTTTCACCACATAAAGAGAAGAAAAAACTAGGCCCATATGATCATCTCAATAGATGTGGTGAAAACATTGGAGAAAATTCAGCACCCATTTTATGTTGCTGAACTCTCAATAATATGGGCATATATGGAATGTAATTCATAAACATAAAAGTCATATGCAACAAACCCACAGCCAACATTACACTGAACATAGAAAAACTAAAAACATACCTGTTCATATTTGGAACTAGACAAGATCTACCACTGTCACCACTTCTTTTGAACATAGTGCTAGAAGTCTAACCAGAACATTATACAAGGGAAGGAAATTGAATGCATCAATAAGTGGATGAAAGAGGTCAAATTATCAATCTTTGCTGACAATATGCTCTTATATGTAGAATACCTCACAGATTCTGCCAAGAAACTCCTGAAATTGACCAATAAATCCTGCAGTATCTCAGGTTACAAAATCATTGTATACAAATACGTAGCTTTAATATATACCAACAACTGTCAGGCTAGGAATCAAGTCACACACTAAGTATTTTTCACAGTAACAACAAAGAAAATAAAATACCTAGGAATATATTTAACCAAGGACATAAAGACATCTATGGGAAGAACTATAAGTTACTATGGGAGGAATTTGCAGAAGATGCAAACAAAAGGAAAAATACATTATGCTCATGGATCAGCAGAATCAGAATTGTTAAAATGTCTATATTACTCAAAGTGATCTACAGATTAAAGGTAATCTGCATTAAAATACAGAAATTATTTTGTATATTTAGGAAAAATAATTTCGTGTTCTATATGTAATGAACAAAAAGTCTGACTCACCAAAACAACCTTGGGCAAAAGGACAAATGAAGCATCACTTTACCAGACTTCAAGCTATATTACAAGGATATATTAATCAAAACAACATTGGTTATTTTTATAGAAAGAGAAACATAGACAGACCAATAGATCACATCAGAAGTCATGGATATAAAACCATCCTCATATTGCCAACTGATCTTTGCTAAAGTGGACAATAACCCACATTGGGAAAAAGAATCCCTATTCAATAAATGATATTGAGAAAATTGAATAGCTACATGAAGAAGATTGAAACATGATCCCCATCTTTCAACACTGACAAAAATTCATTCACAATAAACACCAGACATAAACCTAATGTGTGAAACTATAAGAACTGTAGAAGAAAATGTTGGGAAACGTCTTAGAGACATTTTTCTATGCAAAGAATATATGAAGAAGACTCCAAAGGCAATCATGGCAACAACAACAACAAAAGGATTTGATTAAATTAAAAAGCATCTGCACAGCCAAGGAAACAATCTATGAGTGAACTAATAGATAATGTAAAGAGTTCTATGAAAGAAATTGCTGAGAAGGTGGACAATAACCAGAAGGAAATTCAAAAACAGAATGAAATAAGAGATCGATGATATGAAGAATACAGAAAGGACATAGCAGAGTTGAAGGAACTGAAGTAGTCAATCAGAGATATCAAAGTCACAATAGAAAGTATTGGTAATAGATTAGACCACGCAAAAGAAAGAATCTCTGAGCTAAAAGATAAAGCCCTTGAGATAACACAATGTTTTTTTTTGCCTAAAAGCAGTCATTTATTAATTTTAATTTTTCCTTTGATTTTCATTTTTATTTTTTTATTTATTTTATTTTTTATTTTTTTATTAATTGATAGCTGTATACATTAATGCAAACATGGGGTACATTGTACTGTTTTCATATACAATTTGAAATACTTTCATCAAGCTGGTTAACATAAATTTCATGTCATTTGCTT